>OVAX01005099.1:0-10134 GCA_900406405.1 Lepidium africanum
TAATCATATCTCATTTATCTATCTAAGATTAGAATTACATAATTCACATAAGTTAGTTATTTTACGAAAAAACACCTTTCGTATAGTCATGTTGGTTCGTATAGTCATGTTGTTTCGTATAGTTGTAATGTTTCGTATAGTTGTGTTTATTCGTATGAAGACATATATTAGGATTTGTAAACCGTATTATGTAACGTGTGTAATACTCTTTCTTTTAATACATTAATAAAATTACTTTAACAATAATGCTCGCCAAAAGAAAATTTTTATTTTGGGTTGGGTTTTAAGCTTCAAAATTCTTCTCTTGGTCTTGTTTATTCTTTGGATATGCGCTCGATCAGGCTCAGTCATCCACTTGTAACATCGTAACATCCACTTTTTGTATAAGCCCACATCCAAGTGTCCTCTGTGCCAATACAAGGAGGCATAGATGATATCTGTTGGACCTCAAGATTTGGAAAAGGCGTGTGTAAATTCGAGTAGTTCCATGTACCATTTGATAAAATGAGATCCAAAACCCGGAGACTAAGATCGATGTTGAGTTCCTTATTATATGGTTTGCGTAACTCATCTTCCATTACCCATTTATCAAGAGAAACTTTTGTCCCTCGTCCATTGCTGATGGATCTCATAAGACCACGTGTTAGCAAATCCCGTCCATGTAAAAGACTACGCCAGCCAAACGTGGGTCGTGCTCCCATCCCAACATCAATAAGACGCGACCTTGGAAAAATTTGGATTTTAAGACACGAGACATCAATGAATGAAGACAATCCAAAAACCTCCAAGCTTGTTTGGCAAGTAAGGCTTACTTAAAGCTTTCAATATTTCAAAAACCAAGTCCACCTTCATATCTTGAAAACTAGTAATGGCACTTGTAATTTTCTTACAATGGAGCTTTTTAAGGCAAAAACACGACATCGTATACACAGGAAGAGCTAAAGCGACAGATTTTAGCAAAAAAATTTTGCCACCTAGAGATAAAGTCTTTTCATACCATCCACTTAGTCTGCTCCTTAGCATTCCGTTTTGTATCCTAGAATCTCCCTTTTTGAGCCTTTAAAGCTTTCAGGAAGACCTAAGTATTTTCCTGTATCACCTTCAGTTATGATGCCAACATAGTGGCTTAGTATGCGTTTGGATATTATATCGATGCCACTGCCAAAGGTCATTGCTATTAGTCTTGAGTCTTCACTAGGCCACACCTTCCTTATCTAAGAGGCCTAGTGACCTATCCATCCATATTGAGCTGAGGCCGTACGCATGTAGTTACGGCTGTCCGTACACGTTGGGTCAAGGCTGTCCGTACATGAAGTGTTAAGGCCGAAGGTTATGGATACAATAAGAGAAGGAAATGAGTATTTTTCAGGTCCATGAAGCCCAATTAAGTCACTCATTACCGTTGGAAGATAACATCATGAGTCATCCTTATCCAGATTGTACCACAAAAGCAAAAGCTAATTTTGCTTTTGCTTTATCCTTTTGCTGTGACCGTTGGGCTATGTACATTGAACCTAGAAACATTGTTCCTTCCTCCTATATTTGTATTCTGATTTGTAAACATTTGAATTAATCATGTTATCCAAACCTTATCAAATCCCATCTTGTAGAAGAGTTCTCAAAGAAAAAACCTCTCAACTCTATAATATGCCTTTGACATGTCGGTTTTGACTGCAATAAAACCGGTTTTACACCGAGGGTTCATTTTGTTCGGGTTTTTGGTCTTGAGAATAAGACAAATTTTTGTGTAATTCCAATCTTTTGGTAGACTACTCGTTGTAAAGAAGTTTTTCACTTCCTTAGTAAATTTAGCTCCCACGAGGTCCCAATATGACTGGAAGAACACACTCATCATGCCATAAGCTCCTGGCGCTTTGTTGGCCTTAATCCCAAAGGCAGCTACTCAAATTTCATCATCTGTTATTGGCTTGTCAAATTGCGATTCATCTCCTCTGTAACACGAAGCTGCATACCAGCAAGTAAGTTTTCAGCACCATCTGGATTAGTAGACGTGAAAAGATCTCTTAAATATTCCACGGCGATCTCCCCTTTAGAGCCCTCAGAAAAGTGCTCAACACCAACCGAATTTAATAGAGATACAATCGTATTATGTGCTCTACATCGATGTACACACCCATGGAAGAAACGTGCGTTACGGTCTCCATTTTTCAACCATCTCTCTTTGGATTTTTGCTTCCAAAATAACTCTTCATTGCTGTACGCTTGTGACAAACGCGACTTAATCTCCTGTAATATCTGCCTATCTGGCTGTGTTTTACTTTCCTCTACATCAAGGTCTTGTTTAAGTTTATGAATTCTCGAAACAAGGTTACCATCATTTGCTTTTTTCCACACAGCAAGGTCTTCACTGCAATGCATTAACCTATCCATTAGATAACATCTTTTGATAACAACTCAACCCTTGACGTTCCCAACTGCTTTTGATAACATATTTAACACCCAGTGTTGATCAAAAATGAAACGGCCCTGCCTCTGAATATTGTCTCCCATAAACGTTAGGAAGATGAATCTATGGTTTGAGCCAATGCGTTAAAGATATTCACTTTGTGCCTTCGGCCACATTTGAAACCAATCAGTACTGCCTAGAGCTCGCTCTAATTTACTCTGGACTCGTGAATTATTGTGGATTCCTGACCATGATAAACAGTTACCTATGTACTTAACTTCCCTTAGTCCACAATTGGAGATCATGTTGCAGAATGGAACAAAAGACGAAGGGGCTCGAATCACGCCACCAATTTTGTTAAAGTTATCAGTTATCTCATTGAGATCACCCACAACAAGCCATACCTCATTTTGATTGCTTCCAATTGTTACTAGAGTATCCCAAATCTTGTCTACACCTCCTTTCTGGTGCACCATAAAAGTATGAAATAAAAAATTGCATTGGAACTTTTACATCAATGATATTAGTAGACAATAGGACAATAACATTATATGAAGACTTCCACATCAATGCCAGCCCACCACTCAATCCAATAGGGTCCACAACATGAAGATTATCATAGCCAAGCGAGGCTTGTAAACGAGAAACAAAGACTGGAGATTGTTTTGTCTCCTTGAGGAATTTAGCTCGCCTTAACTCCCTGAAAATATGAATTGTCAAGTCGCTCCTCAAACCTTGACAATTCCAACTAAGAAGACTCATTGGGGCAGCGGTTCCTCAGCCGAAACCACCGCAATAGAGCTACGCTTTGCCACAGATTTTGAGGAGTCTTCATCTCCATCATCAGCCGCATTTCACTTTGGCGTTATCTCTTTATCCTCTGTAACCAGTGTTTTCTCTCGGCACACCATCATGGTACGCTTCTTAGCAGCTTGGCGCTTCCATCTGCTTTGGCATTTCATCATCTTTTTTTTTCTTATGGGTGGTCAGGGAGACCCTCTTCGAACTCTCTAATAAGACCATTTCACCCCGGAAGTCCCAGCTTTATAAGTAAAAGCAGGATGCACCGTAAGGTTACTCGTATACATCTTGTCACCATCAAGTCTAATTCCCTTCCCTTTGTCTTGACCAGAGGTAATAATACCTTGTACGTCATTGATAGCCGGGTTCACGCAAACAGGGAGATCACAGTAAGGGCTTCCAAGGTAATCAAAGACCAGCCCCTTGTGTACATCTGTCGTGATGGATGCAGGTGCTTCAAGACAAAGATAACGTCTTTGTCCTTTGGGATCATATTCCAAATCTCATACTGATCTTCGAACACGATCAATCCTAGCTTGCTTCTCTTTAGGATCCGCCACAGAAATGTAATTTCTCATAACATCTAGCACTTCTTTGCAGATCTTTGGCTTCCCTATTTTGTCATCAATACACACGTCTGACTCACATAGGACTCCAAAGAGAGGATCATCCTTGTGCAATGTTTTATGACGAATCTCTTGCATATTAGATCCCCCACCCATAGCATCCTGTTGCCGGTTTGTGGGATTGAGTGGGCATCGTGTTCGGTCATGGGTAAGACGTTGGCACTGATAACACTGTTTCCTCACTCTTTCATACTCGAAACCAATGTTTACCACTCCTCCAGAGGGTAGTTCAAAATCCATAGAATTCTTCAATGCTTTGTTAATGTTGATAAGGACTTTAGCCCAAATGAATCCCTTAGAGGCAGCAGCATATCAAAAGCCAGTTCGAGAACTTGATCCATAAATTCAGCAATCTCTAAGAGCACATCTGTTTCATAGCATTCTGGAGTCACTCGGAGAAGACACACCCAAATCGGTAAAATTGCAAATAGTCCTCTGGTGGATCTTCCTCCCATCTTGCCATTACCATGCTCCAGTCCGCATACGTCCACACACCTGATTTCGACACTGAGAGAAGATCACGTTATGTATAAGTGAACTGGAACCGGTCCATGGATAGTGCAAAACCTCTGCATCTATCTTGCAGCCTCCACATCCAAGGCATATCGTGGATGAAATTTGCCATGCGTTGAACCGCAGGGTTCAAAAGCCTACGTACCCATTAGGTTGCACCCATTTCTTTCAACGATTGACTTCTTTGGTACAAACCGAAGCTTGAAAGGCTTCTCATCATCAATTGTCATGTTCTTCATCACTGTATCAAGTTGCAATGTCATCATGGCTTACAAACACACAAAACCACTTGTTTTACTGATTAAATGGATGAAAGCTAGTGGAAACAGTCACAGCGGCTATGAGTAAAATAGGGTTTCTCACGTTTCGGCACCACGCTGTGATATTCCTTTCTTTACAAGTAAGGAAAGTAAATACACAAATTAATGTAAATTTGATTGAAAAAAAAGGAAATATTTGGTGGGATATATAAATATTTCACAACTCCAGACTAAAGGCGAAACCCTCTAGTTGGTATCGAGAGTCCTAAGCCCAAAACATAGGGGAAACAAACTGCTAAAATTTATAGTAATTGCACGGTTCGGTTGTTTTAATTGGTTAGTTTGTTTTAATTAGTCTAACACAATAGAAAACAACAAAAAAATATTGTATTGAGATAATCATAATCCTAATACCTTATATTTAGAAAAAATCAAACAAAATATATTCTTAATCTTGATAGCAAAAATATTAAAAGAAATCTATGTAAGAAGTATCCCAAGACTTATTTTACAACACCAGCGAGTTCTAATTCTTTTTTTTTCTCAACAATTTTAGCACTTTTTTTTTCGGTTTTTGTTTCTCTTAATCTTGTCATTCTTAAAAATTTCCTCGTTGAAACCCTGCAAAAGAACATTGAGGATTAAAGTTAAAATTCTAAAACTCTGGAAAGTATACAATAAAAAACATGGTCAAGCCTTTGATATAGTTTTTTGTGATCCCAAGGTATATTACTAATAATTTATTTATTTGAATATTTCTTATATAATAAAAAAGTAGCATTAACTAAATTTTTATATTTTATAATAATAAAAAAATAATTATTTATCTCTCAATATTATTCTTTAACTGATTATTATAATTATCTACACAATATTATTAATATATTTAACTTTAATATATAAATATTTGTTTTAATTTATATATATAAAGATATAGTAATTAAATATAATAAAAGTTAATTAAATAAAAAAGGGAATGTATATTATGACATATAAATTGTGGACGTCTTTAACATAGGAATTTTACAATAAGTTGGTATTAGCTTTAAACATAGGATTTAATTTTCAACAAAGAAATTTGAAATAAACATAAAAGATTATCATAACTAATTCCTAATATTTAGGATATCTTATATAAAAGATTTTTCTAATAAATATCTATTTTAAAATTAACTCATAATCCTAATAAGAAAAATTTTATCAAAAGACTTCTCTTTAAGACACATCCCATGAATTTTCTTATAACACCAATGATTTCCAACAATTTTGGGTCTTATTTTTCTCTCAATTTTTTTTTGCCTTTACGATTATGAGTCTTCTTTTCTCACAATTGTTTTTGTCTTTAATCATGTCTTTCTCTAAAATTCTTTTGTTAAAATCCTGCAAACAAAACTTAAAAATTAAAATTAAGATTCTCAAGCTCTGAAAAATATTTACTAAAAAATTTGATCAAACCATTGATATGATTCTTTGTGATTCTAAGGTATGTAACTAATAATTTATTTATTTGCGTTTAAAATAATTAGGAATACTGTCAAATTAATTCATATTTTTTAAGGGTGATAAAATTCACTACAATGTGAAGAATGAATTGATTTCCCAATTCATGAATCTTCTTGAGCAAGAACGTACTACAATCATTACAAACATACTATAAATCAGTAATATAATATGTATTTATAAAAGATTTAAATGCTAATTTACGTACCTCATTTTTATCGGTTTTTAACCCTTGCTTTCCATGATTTTATTGAGTCAAAGTACATGTTTTAGAGTCTGTTAGTCCTTTATCGAGTCTTTTTAGGTCATTAGTCACATTTGGAGAAGATGAGCTGTCTTGAGTGAAAACAAGCATATGAAGATGCAGAATCATGCAGAAGCGTCAGAAGTTTAGCTTCCTTTGAAAGGCTTCCCACCGTTGGATCAAGCTAAAATTTGAACACAAGATAGCCACTTGAGTTAAATTTCATTTGGAGGTTTTTTGAGGGCAATCGGACAAGCGGTTAGGAAGATATAATGATCTTACAAAAAATATGTCATTCTGGCCGAGAATAGACAAGATCGACCGATCAGCTCCTGGATCGACCTGATAAAAGAGCCGCTTGACTTGTAGATCGACCTGTCCATATGAGATCGATCGATCGATCTAACCCTTTTTCGTGAGAAAACCATAATATTTTCATATTTTCTCCCAATTTAACTTATTTTGTACCAGAACGAGTTTGACCTATAAAAACTAGGTTTAGCCACCTTTTAGAACAACCTTTCATTATTATTCAGCAGCCACCTTTGGGTTTTGGCTCTTGTAGCCTTTGGGGAGAAGATCTCATCCTCCATTACTCTTTGGAGAAGATTTCTAAACATTTTTATATTTTAATTCAATTTAATTATGTTTATTTATTATTCTTCTTTGTTTGTTTATTCTCCTATGTTTGACTAGTTTATTAATGAGGTCTAGGGTTTCTAGGGATTTTGGAATCAATGAATTAGGAAAAAATATGGCTTTATCTTATGTGTTCTCTGTCTATTGTTGTGTTTAATGATTAGATTCGCTTGATCATCTAGTCTATTATCTTAGGTTGTTCAACTATCCACAAGCTTGTTTGATGTCTGAACTAGCTTAGATGAGCAACTAGTAATTAACCAATGAAAGTTGACGTTAAGGCTAGTTGTGAACCTATTAGACCAATTCTATTATGCATGTTTACTCCTCTAGGACCAAACGACAGTTTAGGATTTTAGGTTGTTAGACATAGTAGTCGACACCATGATAGTAGGTTTACTATAAACCTATGTATGAGACAAGAATTGGTTGAATGTATGCCATGAATAGTTTCTTGATTTCGATTCCATGTTTCATGATGAATTTCATGTGCTTGATACTTTTATTATTGAATTTCATATACATATTTGCTTTGTTTTGTTTCGTTCCCACCATTGTTTGATTTGTCTTAGCTTAAGTTCATTCTAGAGACTGATAGTGTAACCATTGATTTTCGTGGATTCGATCGCTAAGTACTACTTTGTTTGCTGTGCAGTTGCAGTAGATTCATAGAATTAAAACCTGAATGTATCACTAATACAAATAGTTATATTATATAAATTTAGTTGATAATATATAATAATGATAAAACTATGTATTTTCATTTCTAATATACAGAAAATCATTAATGAGATGAAATTAAACGAACATAAAAAGTTAAATGTTACAAACATTAAATTTTAAAGGTATTAAGATATTAATTTTCATATAAATATATTAAAATAATAAATTACAATAATTTTTAAATACAAATTTAAATGCCTAAATGAACACATGACCAATATTTACTTAACTGAACACATGTCTACAAAATTAAATGAATATGAATATAAAAATATGAATGAATACATATCTAAAACCCTAAATAAACACGAGTTTAAAAACTTAAATGAATACGAGTCTAAAAATATAAGTGAATATGAGTGTAAAAATCTAAATGACACGAATCAAAAAGGTTAATATACAAAAATTGTAATGTATCAAAATCTAAATCAATAGAGATCAATAGATATATTTCGTGTACAATACCGGTCATCATTATAATTTGATTTTTATTATTTCAAATATATATAAAATTAGTAAATTTATATATACAAATTTGAAGTAAACAAAAAAAAATCAAATATCACATATAAATAGTATAAATAAATTAAATAAATTAAATAACTACAAGTGCATAATAATTTTCAACAAAAACACAGCTTGTAAGAAGGGGTTCATGGCGATAAAAACTGACATATCAAAGGCTTATGATCGAGTCGAATGGGATTTTCTGGAAGACCTGTTTGATCGTATGGGCTTTTCAGTTATTTGGGTATGATGGCTGATGGAATGCATACAATTGGTATCCTACTCGGTCATTCTCAATGGAAGAATCTATGGGTACTTTACTTCAAGCTGTGGGTTGGGAAAAGGGGACCCCCTATCCCCTTTTCTCTTTATATTGTGTGCTAAAGCTTTAATACATGTTATGAAACAAGCATAAGCCGGTGGTAAGATAATATGAATCAAGTTAGCAAGGGATAGCCCATTGGTACAGCAACTACTCTTTGCGGATGATATTTTACTTCTGTGCCGAGCTACACTAAAGGAGGGGAGTTAAATTCTTCGTTGCCTCAAACTATATGGTGATGCTTCGGGACAGGAAATAACTTCCAAAAATCCGCTATTACTTTTGGTGATGATATAGACCCGTATAAAAGGCGCTTTATAGGGAATTTGATGGGTATAATGCATGAAGGTGGTAATGGGAAGTACTTAGGTTTGCCCGAATGCCTCAGTGGATCTAAGCGTGAGCTTCTAAGTTTTATTACTAAGAGGCTGAAGTCGAGGATGAGTGGATGGTACGCCAAAACTTTGTCTTTATGGGGTAAAGAAGTTTTGTTGAAGTCTATAGCCTCAGCCCTACCGGTGTATGCCATGTCATGCTTTAATATCACCAAAACTCAGTGTAAAAATCTGACTAGTGCAATGACTAGCTTCTGGTGGAATCAGAGTGAAGACTAGAAAAAGATGCATTGGGTGGCTTGTGAAAGGATGTGCAAATCGAAACAAGAAGGAGGGTTGGGGTTTAGAGACATTCATGTCTTTAATCAATCGTTGATGGCTCTTATATGAACCACAATCACTATTAGCCCATGTGTATAAGAGTAGATATTACAAGAATAAAGATTTCCTAGAGGCTGGTCCGAACACTCGTCCATCGTATGCTTGGCGAAGCATCTTGTTTGGTCGAGAGCTCCTAGTTAAAGGGCTGTATAAAATGATAGGTAATGGTCTCAATACACAAGTTTGGACGGANATAGGTAATGGTCTCAATACACAAGTTTGGACGGATAAATGGATCCTTGATCCTAATCCAAAAACTCCAAAGTGTAGAGGTGAACCTTTAGACCCCTCTATGAAAGTACCAGAACTGATGATATCTCCTAGTGTTTGGAATATGGAGAAATTGCTAGAATTGTTTACTCCGGAAGATGTTGCATTGCTTCAAGCGATTTACCCAGCGTGTGAACTCGAGTATGAATGGTGCTGGAGTTATACGGCTGATGGTAGATACTCAATGAAGAGTGGTAATTGGCTTGCATCACGCCCAACTTCAATCTCAATGCCAAATCAAGAAACACAACAGGTAAATAAGCTCAAAAGCCGGATTTGGAAACTAAAAATAGAACCAAAAATCAAGTTCTTCTTGTGGCGTGTTTTGTCTGGAGCTTTAGTAGTAGCTCAATGTCTGCAACAGTATGGTATGATGGTGAATCAATCTTGTTGGATTTGCCATTCACAAGATGAAACGTTGAGTCACACCCTTTTTGAATGTTCAATACCGAAAGAGATTTGGAGGAAGATGAAGTTTCCATTTGATAATATAACTGCATTGAAGTCAATATCCTCTTATATTGGTGTGCTTTTGGATACTATTGACAAGAAAGTGTCTGGTGATGAATGGTCACATGTGCTACCGTGGGTAATTTGGAATGTTTG
>OVAX01005100.1:0-10122 GCA_900406405.1 Lepidium africanum
TCATAAATAAAGAGCCAACAAAAGTATTTGAAGACAATGCTACTTGTGTTACTCAACTCAAAGAAGGTTATATCTAGAGCGATCGAACAAAACATATTCCCTCAAGATTTTTCTTTTACACACGAGAACTCGAGAAAAATTAGGAAGTGACTATTCAATATATCTGTTCATCAGACAATGTAGCAGATTTGTTAACGAACCACTTCCGACTACAACATTTAGAAAACATGTTCACGGTATCAGGATGCGCCAACTACAAAACTTATAACATTCATCATTTCAGGGGAAGATTACATCACTGTACTCTTTTTCCCTCGTCATGATTTTTATCCCACTAGGTTTTTCCATGATAAGGTTTTTAATAAGACAGTACGTAATACATAAATAACGATAGGTAATTAAAAGGAAATGTCATAGATGTATAGGTAATCATTACCTATGTTATAATTATAATAATTACTTATATTAAAATATCTATAATATTTTAATATATTTTATTACTTCTACCGACAAAAGAAGTAGTATACATATGTGTTGTGGTCTTTACTTTTACACAACATTTTTACTTCACTTTTATTTATACAAGAAGAGCAAATATAATAATACACTACTCCTTATCTTTTCATTTAGGATTAAGATTCTCCTTCTCATATCAATATAATATAATATTCTATATTGTATTTTATAACATATATATATATATATATATTTGTTTATTTTTCCTACTTTTCTTGGTTTTATACTTTTTACTACGTTATACATTGTATTTATATCATCACATATAAGCTAAAGCTCGAGTTATATATTTTAAACCATTATTAACGCATTAAAATGAACCCATATAATTAGTCTTGGACATATTATCTGGGATCTGAGATTTGATCTGTCCTGATTCGTCCCAAAATTATAAGTATCCAGGACATACGGATCTAGATCCAGATCCAGGTAATAAAAAATATGGATCCGGATAATGATATTTCTTTCCTGGATATTCGGATCCGACCTAAATTAGAAAAATGTATGATTTTTAATAATATGTAATAGTTCTATTAAATAATTTTAAATGTGTTAATGTACAAGTTGATTAAAAATTTGAATTATAAACTATATACAATACTTTTAGATATTAATGTTGGAATTTAACATAAAATTTATTTTTATTTTAAGATTTTAGTGATATATTAATATAAATTATAAGAAAATAATATATTTGTTATTTTTTGATTTTTTTATTAAAAAATTAATTTTTAATATTAGAAATCTAAACTTTTTTTAACATCTTTTTATTACAAATATGATATTAATTTTATACGAAAAATCATATAATTTAATAATGGTTCGGATCCGGATATCCATGGATCCGAATCCGGATATCCATGGATCCGAATCCGGATATCTATGGATCCGAATCCGGATATCCGCGGATATTAAACCCCAGATACATGTAATATTTGTATTCGGATCCGGGTAATAAAAACACAAATCCGGGTACCACAAAAATTTTAGTTACCCTGATCTGTGCCCAGAACTACATATAATCATTCTCGTCTTTAGATAATTTACCTACTCTAGACAAAATAGTAAAAAATTCTTTATTTATATTATGTTTTTATTTTAAAAGGGTTAAAAAAAATTTTTTAAATAATATATGATTTAAAATGATCCAAATTTAAAAGGATCAAAAATTTAATAATTAACTAGGTTAAAAAAATTTTAGGTCTTTTTATTTTTATTTTTTTTGTCAACAGGACCTTTTTTAATTCTTAAATTCAAGCTTTTTTATTCTATTAATTTTTATATTTTTTAAAAATCTTACAATAGAAAAAATATTTGGAGCCTTTTTAAATCATCGATCCTTAACAAATATCTAGATTACCGCTTCATAGAGACAGACCATAGAATATACATTTTTTCTGTTTGATTTTTGAACCTTTTATGGCGATGAGCAATGTCCCAGCACCAACCATTACAACTACTTAATAGTAACGTATATATAACTACAATCATCCACTATCATAACTTCCAAAATATGACATATTATAATTAGGTGATAGATAAACATTTGTCGACGTCTAATAGCTTGAACCTAACTTTAATAATAAATAAATTATAATATAAAGATATGATCCCTGGGTTTTGCAGCATTTTTCATGTTTACATCACAAAATCGTGTGATAGAGAACGGTCAATCTGTGTTCCAAGTTTTGAGTATTTTTCTGTTTCAAATTAGATAATTAGTCGTGTGCTTAACGGGAAATGGGACGAGAAGTTATAGGTATGGGTCAATGAAGATGTGTGGAAGGCACGTAAAAATAGAAGTGGTTCCTAAAATTTAGAAAGATATAAAAAAAATGAAAAGATGAAGATTTGATGAATATTGAGTATATCTACTCTAATAGAATTTTGAATTAAAAGGAAAATCATTGGATAAGACCAAATCTCTTATTGGACGTGATCTAGGGTTGAAGACCAATGCTAGGATGTGCATATAAATAGGTTTTGTCATTGTAATTTAGGGGTGAAGCTTTTGAGAGAGAATTTTGGAGAGAAAGACAAAAAAACCTTAAGCTCGTCAGGCATCTGTTTTGACTTGTCAGGGTCATGTTTGGAATTGAGAAATCTAGATTTAGGTTGGCTTGTGGGAAAGTAATTTCTAACAAAGTGAGAAGCTTTTGTAAGAAAATTTCTTCTTGAATAAATCTAGTTTTTTGTGTGTTTACAGTGTTCTATGTGCATATCGAATTCTGTGCACTTTCAATTGGTATCAGAATGGGACACCGACCGAATAAGGCGTTTATTCAACACAGGTGAAGTTCTTGAGTGGACATGGAGAATTCGCCACAATATATCATTATCACCAACCCTCTGAAGTTGGATCTTGAAAACTATGGGTATTGGAACGTTCAAATAGCTCAGCAAATATAGAGTATTGATAGTGACGCATGGGTAGCAGTTGAAGATGGTTGGGAACCTCTTGTAAAGCCTGATGGAACACCAAAACCAAGGAAACAATGGAACTCAAAACAAAAGGATGAAGCAAAGTGGAATTCTAGAGCTCTGGTTGCAATTTTCAATGAACTACACATTAATCAGTTTAAGAGAGTTCAAGGATGTACTACAGCAAAAGAAGCATGGGATACTTTTCAAGTGAGCTTTGAATAAAGGAGTAGTGTTAAGAGAACTCGTATAGACATGCTAGCCTCAAAGTTTGGAAATTTGTCTATGGGTGAAGACGAATCTATTAAAGAGTTCAGCAGCAAGTTGTCATCGTTAGCTAGGCTTTGGTGTTGGGAAAAACGTATAAAGACAAGAAACTAGTCAAAAATTTTATGAGGTGTCTTCCTTCCAGAATTCATGGACATCGGTCTGCTATAGAGGTATCTCAGAACTATGATACATTAAAGTTCGATGAGGTTGTTGGTATGATGCGTGCTTATGAATTAGAGATCAATTAAAAGCGTCCACTAAGTAAAGGAGAAGGCATAGCTCTAGTGTCTGAAAAGTCATTGAAAGAAAATGATTCAATTAAAGATTTAGAATAAAAAATTGGTTTGATGATCAAAGAGACTTCTACAAAAGGTTGAAAGAGGTCAAAGAAAATAGTATCAGTCACCTACAATGGCATCATGGAATCATAATGATGATGAGCAGGAAATCAACATTCTGAACGAATTTATGGCACATTTAGGTATTGTAGAAGTATCAGATGATGAAGATAACAACGTTCAAATTGTTAATAAAGATGCAATATCTAAGGAACATGAGTCTGATGATGATTAGAATATGACTCTAGAAGAACAGTTGAGCATCATGGTAGCTTCCTTAGTTAAGACTCGTGAAGAAAACAGACGTCTAAAGGAAGGAAAACAGGTCGCTAATGATATGCTTCAACGAGTAGAAAAAGAGCTTAAAATGTCAAAGCTAAGAATGTTGAGCTGGAAGGGGAATTGACAGAACAATTACACAACATCAAGATGCTGAGCAAAGGAACTGAAGATCTTGACAAAGTCCTGTCATTGGAAAGAACGAGCAATGTGAGTTTGGGGCTTGGTTACTCGGGAGCAGAATCTAGTGGTATAACAAATTTTGTTAAAGTTGCACCAGAATTCAATAAATCAACAGAGTTGTATGTGATTCAAACCAAGAAAAAGGAGAAGCACTTAATCTCAGAAGAGTGCAGGAAGCCAACGCCTAGAAAACAACCCTCTGTTCTACCTAAATCCACGAACAGACCCGTGATGACCCAGAACAGAGCATATCAAAATGTTCAGTGCAACAACAGAAGAAGATGGGGATATCAATACAAGAGTAACAACAAAAGACATGTTGCTAACACATGAGTTGTCAGTTACTCATGGAAGCAAATGGTTGATTGCTAGTATTGTGGAAAACATTTTCATGTAAAAGCTGAATGTCACAACTTTCTGAATAGAATAAGACAAGCAATTAAGCATGACAGTGTGTACTGGGACAATCAGAGAAGAAATAGTTTTTGGGTTCAAAAGTATGATCTGTATCAACATTGTGATTCGCTTAACAACAACTTGTTGACTAACTATTCAAGACACAAGTGGCATCGTTTGCAGTAACCCAGAAACATATGTTTTTGTCTTGATGTGCACTCAAGAAGGGGGAGAAAATGGATACATATGTCCGATTATGGGGGAGACATATTTTAGGGGGAACACAATAGGAACCTGTTTGTGCAAAACAAGAACTTGTTAGCTCGAGATGAACATCAAGCCAAAAAGGGGTAGATTGCACGTGAAGATAGAGATGGTTCCTAAAATATAGGAAGATACCAAGAAAAAAAGGAAAATATGAAGATTTGGTGAATATTGAGAATATCTACTCTAACACAATTTTGAATTAAAAGGGCAATCATTGGATAAGACCAAATCTTTTATTGGACGTGATCTAAGGTTGAAGACAAATGCTAGGATGTGCATATAAATATGTTTTGTCATTGTAATTTAGGGTTAGAGGTTTTGAGAGAGAGTTTTGGAGAGAAAGACTAAAAAACCTTAAGCTCGTCATGGGTCTATTTCAACTTATCAGGGTCGTGTTTGAGATTAAGAATCTAGATTTAGGTTGGTTTCTGGGTGAAGTAATTTCCAACAAAGTGAGTAGGTTTTGTAAGAAAAGTTATACTTGAATAAATCTAGTTTTACATGTGTTTATAGTGTTCTGTGTGCAGATTTATAATGAATAATCTATTTTGTCGAATTCTCTGCACTTTCAATCAGGAATGGTTAGTTCGGGTAATTAGATTTACTTCCCAAAAAATTCCCGCTACATAACATGACATGAATTTTGGTAATGGGGAACGGTACGAGAATTTTGAGACTCAAAATTTACTTCCCGAACTATTCCCAAAATCCTACTAAATCGGGAAATTATGGTACACATAAAGGAAATTGTTTGGGAAATACAAGTAATAAAAAAATTAGGAGTAATATGTAAGAGGGTGAAGGGTTAAGGATTTACCCGGTGTGAGATATCACATTGTTCGAGGAACCCTAGATGCTGTCGGAGTAAAGGATCGTCAACAAGGTTATAAATTATATAATCAATATAATGAAAATAACAATGTATAAAAGATATATATCAATGTTCAATACAAAAAAATACTAAGTTACAATGTTATAATTTGTAATTAAATGTCCAACATTATCACTTTTTACCAAAATACTAGTATATCTATATTGAATAGTTTGTATTTATTGTAAAGTTCGGGAAATTTTAAGTCAAATATTGCTATGAGCTTGATTTTAATTATTTGAAACATACCTAATATTTGAATCCAATATATTTTAACATTTTGTTAACATAAACAAATATCCAACATAAATTAAGGGAATTCCCGAACCCATTCTCGACCCTTTTTCTTACCAATTTGGATATTATTTTTGGACCCAAACGAAAAATTAGAATTTCTCATTTCCGAAAGGTACGGAAATTACGGGACGGGAGCGGGACAGAACGGGACGTGAGTCTTGATATGGATAGAGCTATAGATAATAGTTAAGGTTTTAGATAAAGTAAAAAATCATTTAATTAAAAAAATTTAATGTAAAATATTACAGTTTAATATATTTAATAATTACCTAACTAATAAAAAATCAAATTTGACAATATAAACAGTCAAAAATATAGCAGTTACCAAAAGACATAATTAAAAAAACTTCTCTCTCTTCGTACAGCCCATTTCTAAAGATCCGATCTCCTTTCTCGGCGGCTTGTCGGCCTCACAAGCTGCCGGGAAAGACTTGCCACCATTACAGTCATCCTCTTGCTAGAATATCGGTTCAATCGGAGTAATAACGTGTCCCAAATCTGTCTCTCTTTGCTTCTTTCTTTGCCGCATAAATCAGAACCGGTGAGTGTTGTGGTCGTCGGCGACTCTGTGGCAACGGCGTGTGCGGCTAGGTATGATGCTCGCCGGATAATGATGTAACGAGGAAGCCCTCGGAGACTCTCATTTGAGGACAGTGAGCTTAACTGTGGGGCCGTGGAATCTAAAGCAATCCGGCGAGGCGAGTCCTCCTTCCACTGCCACTTCGACAAATCTCACCAGATTTGCAACCTACCTTGCCTCTGGTCGTTGTCAATTCAACAACAAAGAGTGAAACGCCGGCTCCAATCAACACAACTACAGATCTATCTGTATGAGGACAGCAGAGAAAAAGAGTGTTTTAGGAGTTAACTTGGCCTTTCATAACACTCATGTTTCAGTTAATTGACGGGTTAATGTGTCTCTTTAGTGACAAGACTGAAGGTTCCTCTCGCCACCAATTTTGAAGAGTTTGTCAAATGGAAACCATAGTCACGAGATGACTAATTATCAAGTAAGTATCTCTAGAGGACAGGGGAACTTATGTTGATCTAGTAATCTCGATGTGCTTCAGTGATTAACAAGAGACCCTCTTCAAATGGTAGCATTAGGAACGAACCATTATTGGACTGAGGCGTTTTAGGTTCGTTTTGATTGGCAATTTTGAGAAAGTAATGAAGAAATCAGATTAGTGGGACTCCTTGTTAGTAGTTCAATTATAAGAACTCCTCTTTGTTTTTAGTTCAAGTCATGGTTTCAATAATCATCAACGGCGCATTTCTAGGGACCATGAGGGTGCAGAAGCTTAATTTCAGTCTTTCCAGTGGTTGTCACTACCTTCCTTCATCTGTCTTCAGCTAGAAGAAAAGTGTCTCTGATCTCGGTAATGTTAGCTTTTAAAGTTAATTGGTTTACAATTGCATTCCATAAAAATCATATGCTTTGTCTCAATCTTTGGTTTTGGGAATTTTAGTGGTTGTGTTAAGTCAATTTTCATTGTAATTGTGTTTTCATTTCCTTTAATCTCGGATGTAAAATTTTAAATTCATTAATGATAATGTCGTTGACAAAAAAAAAACAGTCAAAAAATATGTAAAAATATAATTATTTTTGCACAAATAGTATATTCCTAAAATATCATATAATTTGATAGAGAATGAATATTATTTTTCTTTTCTTTGTTAAAAATATTTTCTTTTCTTAAATTTTACCAAATCTATAGCTTTGACTGGAAGGTGTTTTTACACCAATTTTTGGTTTTTGTTTCTTATAAAAAACTAAAACCTACCCCATCAAGTTTTTGTAAAAGTATTTTCTTTTAAAAATAGGGAAACTAGTTTTTAAGAGTTTTCATCAATTCCTAAACAAAAACTAAAAAGCAGGATTTCATAGTTTCTTCCCAATTTCTTGTCTGAATATATTTTTCCTTTTCTCTTTCTTTTCATTTTAATGATTTTAAAAAAGTATTAATATATGTGCATTTATGTGTATAAGTATTATGTATAGCCAACTGTGTAATCAACTAATTTATTTACAACCTTTAAATTGATTTACTAATATATGTATAAAATCAGTGTGCGCATAAATCATTCTAATTTATAATCTTCAAATTACAAATGAAATTAATATTTATAGATAAGACTAGAGATTATAAAATTTTGAAGATTATTGATTAAATTTATAATTCTAAAAATAATATTTTAATTTTTGACTTTACAGTTCTTAAAAAATACATAAATTTTGTAAAATTTTTGAAATTTTTAAAAATAGTATTTTAAACATAATAAAATTTATGAGCTTTTGCATATTTTATATTTTACAAAAAATAAATTATGAGAAAAAACCAAAAGCTATAAAAATTATAATTCATGTTTTTGAAAAACCAAAATTTACTGCAAACACCAAAAACCAAAAATCAAAAACTAAAAACCAAAAACAAATTTGCCATTCATAACTTATGTTTTTTTTTTGTCGGAACCAAATATTATGTTTATCTTTGGTATCACATTGAGACCCACTAGTTTAAACAAGTTACTAACATCATAATCAAACAATAGAATGGCAAGTAAATGAATATTGAGGGTACCAAAAAAAAAGGAAGGGCTAAGTTAGGTTTTGACTATAATAATTTCTTTTTTTTTCTCTCACTGGATAATTTATCTTCCAATTTGAACATAATTTTGAAGTTAATTGATAAAAGCTTTTATAAAAAGCTTTAATTATATGAATCGACATGCCACTTATCATCCACCACACTTTCTCGTTTCCTTTCTCACTCTCGTTTTCACATTTAATATTTCTCATAATTACACTATTTTTCTTGGTATTTAAATAACTCTTCTCCTCTTTATTAGTTGTTGTTTTTGAAAAAAAATTTTTTTATTTTTAATTGATGTTTTAAGATTTATATGCAAAATTTATTATAGTTCTGGTATTTTTGATTCTTTAAATTTTACAAATTAATTTGTGATTGGTTGAACTATATTGAAATTTGTGATAAACTATATTTTGATAAAGAAAAATAAAATAATTAATAATTTTTTAATATGTATTAAAAATCTAAAATATCAACTAGGATTACTAATTAAATGAATTAATTAATATTAGCAAATAGAGTTTGACTAATCAATTTGTTGCAGTAAACTGTAGATAAGTACAGTACGATGATCTATCGTAATTATAAATTAATGAACAAATCAAAGCAGAAGGAAAAACGTGTTTATACATCTTCTCAAAAGCCTAAAAACAAAATTTCTCTTTCTCTCAAGTCTGAAAGTAAGCAACTTCATAAATTGGTTAAACCAACCAAAAAAAAAAAAGTCGCTCTCTTTCACTTAAAAATCTCAGCTTTGTCGTCTAAATCCAGTAACCCATACGCAAAAATCCTCTACGTGTTCTGTTTTCACGATTTTCTCGAATTTTCTCGCATTTAACTTTCTCCTTTATTTATTTCTTTCTCTCAGATTCTTCCATTTTTCAAACTTTTCTTTTCTAACCATTCTTGGTTGCTCAACTGTTCAGTCGCGAGTGGCAAAATAAGCGCAGATTTGGATTGATTTCGCGAGAGAGACGACTCATGGACTTCTGTATGTCCTGAAGTCCACCCTGAACCCACCATGGAAATCGAATCCGGAAGTTACCAAAATATCGTCAAGGTCAGTCAAAGCACAATTGCCAATCAGATTTGAGATCGATTCAATTCAAAAGACTTCTTACTTTTCGGGAGATTCTCTTCTCTTCCTCGTAATCATCGATCTCTGAATAGAAACTCTTTTTTTTTTTTTGATTGCAGAAGGAATCGTGGAGAACAGTATTGACATTAGCGTATCAAAGCTTAGGCGTAGTTTATGGAGATTTGAGTATTTCTCCTTTATATGTTTACAAAAGCACATTCGCTGAAGACATTAGTCACTCTGAGACCAATGAAGAGATCTTCGGTGTCTTGTCTTTCATTTTTTGGACAATCACTCTCGTTCCTCTCCTCAAATACGTCTTCATAGTCCTTCGAGCAGACGACAATGGTGAAGGAGGCACTTTTGCTCTTTACTCGCTTCTCTGTCGACACGCCCGAGTCAACTCGTTACCGAGTTTTCAATTGGCTGATGAGCAACTCATCGAGTACAAAACCGACTCCACTGGATCGTCGTCGATGCCTCCATCGGGTTTCGCAGCGAGTTTGAAATCTACGCTTGAAAAACGTGGAGTATTGCAGAAGATTTTACTTGTTCTTGCTTTGATTGGGACTTGTATGGTGATTGGCGATGGTGTTCTCACGCCTGCGATTTCAG
>OVAX01005101.1:0-10119 GCA_900406405.1 Lepidium africanum
CAATCTATAAGAAGGTATCATGGTGTGATACAACATATGAGTTCTGAGAGATTCAAGAGAGATTTAAGTTTTTGAGTTAGTTTTCTTAAGCAATAAGAAGAGTTATTTCTTAATCTTTGAGTCTTACAATTCAAGTTACTAAACAAGAACATCCGTCAATTTATTTTTCTTCACTATAAACAACACTTCTTATCAATCTTCACAATCAAGCATATCCTCATCTATTGTGTTAGCTAATCACTCATTGTAATTCTTGGTTGATGTGAAACCCAATGGATACTATAATATATCTTCAAAATAATCAATTAAAAAAATAATCAATTAAAAAAATAATCAATTTTTCAACTATAATGATAAATCTATGGATTTCCATAAATTACTAGTATAAACAAAACTCTTAAACCCTAACACTACCAAACTCAATAGAACATAAGATCGTTCATTCATAACCCAAAAACATAGCATAATATTGATTTGATGTTTGTACTTGATCAGCACGATTCTGGCTTGTATCGATTGGCTCTATGATCAATACGATTCTGACTTTCAAAGAAGGCTGAGAGAAGCTTCTATTTTTGCCAACTTCTTCTTGAAATCTATTTTGTTGTTTGTGTTGTTTGTGATGTTGATACATCATTGGATTGTTTTTCCTACTTCTTTGACTGTTTTTATTATGTTGTTTCTGAATTTTCTCTTTCCTGATATTTGAGGTATTAATCTTTGTGTCAATTTTAGACATCACATATAGGAATTTTTAAAATCTAAAATGCAGTTTTCTTTTCTCAACATATAAAATATATTGATTTTTCAATTCAAGTAGAAAAAAACGAGTTGTTAATAGCACACTTAAAATCTTTTCGATATGAGACCCAACGTGAAGTGGTTTCAAAAGTTTTAACTTCTTTTCTATTAATTTCTTCAACTTTTAGTTGTGCATATACATTTTTTTTGCTCAGATGTGTATATAAAAACTATAAGTAAAATATAGCTAAACTTCATATAATTGTGTATAATAAGATTTAAACAATAGATCACATCCTATTAATCTAATTGTTAAAAAACATAAATGGTCCATAATGAAACATCCTTGAACAACCACAAGAACAATCTATATGGAGATTTTATTTGTTTGCGAAGGTATTTTTTTCTATAAATTTGTTTAACTTTTAGTTGTGATATATATCCTTATAATAATAATAATTCACAAGCTACTTATCTAACTTTTTTGACATGGGGCATAAGTCTCAAAAACTGTTTTTTTTTTTCTAACTATTTTTTATTTAAGAGAAAAAATCTAACCCAAAAATCTAAACAAATCATTTTATAATTTTTTGATCCAAAATCGTTTCCTAAAAACCTGATTTCTCCTCCCACGATCACCACCTCCTCCACTTCTTTCATCTCTTCTCTCTTCCACGATAAATCTCCACTTTTCTCTTCCACGATAAAATATTTGCTAAAATATCTACAAAAAAATTGAGATCAAATTATTGTTTTGTGACGGGAAACAGTTTAAACAAAACGATGAAAAAACCATATAGTTAAACAGAAGAAAGCGAAAAGGATAAGTAATACGAGATTTATATTTGTTTGTTGTACTCTTATATCAGAACCTTCTTACAAACAAAATTTGATGCATAAGAAAATAACAGAAGCTGAAATTCCAAAAGAGTGATAATTCATGGATCTCTCTCAGTAAAAAGAACAACAACAACAATGGTGATTCCAAAAAAAAATTTATCATGTTGTTCGAATTAACTGGTTAATTTCACTCTTTTATTGGCTTTGTAATTGATTAATATGTTTAACGTTCTAATAAATCATCTACTTAATGGTTGTTCTTAAGTAATAAGATAGTATGTAGTTAAAGTACAATTAAAAGTAAGAATCAATTTAGATATGCTAAAGTCAAAATCATTGAATAATAATGTCGATTTTTCTTTTGTTTTTTAAGATGATTTTTTTCCAACTTTACTCAATTAGATTAGATGACTTAACCAATGTTGATGAACATAATCCACAAAAACCTGACTTCTAGCAAGACCTCTAACACAACGTGCCAGAAATCAACTTTATGGTTAAGAGTACGAGGAATCAAAGAAAGAGAAAAATAGCGAGAAAGGCTGCGGAGGCGGAGAAAGTCTTATAGGAGAAGAGCGAAAGCAGACTATCCGTCAGGATCGTCCACCATCTTCAATATGTCAGAGTAGTCCACTGCGAATGAAACCTCAATGAAACCGAAAGAGGTTAGGGAGGAAATGGCCCAAAGAATAGCTTCTAGCTCCAAATGGAGCGGTGACAAACTCTGAGAAATGCTACAGGCTCCAAAATTAACGTCGGAGCAGTGATTAGAAAAACAAAACCAGCCAAGACACGAATAAAATTAGGAGTCCTTCCAGGAAGCGTCCACAAAGTACTGATGGCCTATAAAACCGACATGCGCAACTAAAGGCCAGATGAGGATCGCTTGATTTAAGGATAGAGGCGAAGAAACAGGGGAAGACACCATAACTGTAGAGGCCTGACTAGAAGTATTCAACCAAGCCGCTGCCTCCTCTTCAGCATGAAGAACCACATCTCTCAGATGCCGATCAATGTTAGAGAAGATTTTGTAATTTCTCACCTTCCAAATGAACCAAAGAACCCAAGGGTAGCTTGTCTTATCAACGTGAGATGGGAGACGCCAAAAAGATAATCTAGATTTGTGAAAACTCATGGTCCCGGAAAAATACCCAATCCCGAAAGCACAAAAGATAAAATCCACAACTGAAATTAAGGTGGAAACTCAAAGAGGGCATGGTGAACTATTTCCAAGGGAGCTCCACACTGGCTACAAGATACATCACAGTTGATACCTCGACGTACCAGGTTAGACCCCACCGGAACATGACCAGAGAGATTTTGCCACATGAAGTGACGAATTTTTGCCGGACAGGGAATCTTCCACACTTGATTCAGAAGGGCATTAATATTCTGACTAGAAAAAACACAAATCTGACGTGCCACAATTTGCTCAGCCCAATAACCTGACTTAACAGTATACCGACCAAACTTAGTGAAATGCTAGCTTAACTAGTCAGGTCTACCTTGACGAGAAAGAGGAATACCAAGGAATAACATGGCATCATCGGGTGACAAAAATTGTCAAACCAGAGTTGTCCTCCGTTACCAAGCCACAAGATCTATAAGAAGATCAACTGTAAGATGCATATAGAATTCCAAACCTGGACCCTTCGCAACACGAGGGACAACATCCGGAAGCCAAGGATCGCGCCACACAAATATCGATGTACCATCCCCAACACGCTTAATAATACCTTTGTATAACAGAGCACGAGTAGAAATAAAACTCCGCCAACCATAAGATGGAGAAGAAGGACGATTAGGCGTTAAAGGGCTAGAGTTCCAAAAGTAGCGACTCCTGAAAAACTCTCAAAAATAGGGAATCTGAACAGTCAATAAGATGCCAGAGTTGTTTTGCCAAAAGGGCATAGTTTAAATCTTCCCATTGTCTAAAACCCAATCCTCCCTTATTCTTCCCCTTACATAACCTTTCCCATTAAACCTAATGAATCTCGGACGAAGAGCTCGATTTACACCACCAAAAATCATCAATATCAGAAGTAATTTTCTATGCAAGACCCTTAGGCAATCGAAAATATGACATAACATAACCCTAGAGAGCAGATAAAACCGATTTGATAAGAACCTCACCTCCTTTCGAGAGAAATTTTGATGACTAGGACTAAATCCTATCCTTTATTTTCTCATGGACAAAATAAAAAACCTTTGCCTTAGACCCTTCTAATCCCTCCGGTATACCTAGCTAGGTTTCCATACCCCGACTGAATGATTTCCCAAAGAATTTTGAACTTCACACTTTGTTAAATCATCCACCTGATATCCAAACTGAATAGAGGATTTACTAAAAACTATTTGTTGACCCGAGAGACGCTCATATAACTGTTAAACCTCCAATATAACTGAAGCCTCCTCACGATTTGCCATATAGAAAAATAGACTTTCATCCGCAAATAATAGGTATGAAACCGGAGGACTATGACTTGCTACAACAAGTCCAGATAAAGCTGCTCTGCTTCTGCCTTATGTAGCTTTATGATCCAAACCTCTGTACATAAACATATAAGGTGAAAGCGGGTCACTTTGACGCAATCCTCTAGAATGAATAATCTGACCATGAGGCGAACCATTAATCAGAACTGAATATCTAACTGAGCGGATACAATGCATAACACAGGATACCTAACGCTCATGAAAACCAAACCGAAGGAGTAGATGTTCCATAAAATCCCATTCAACCCTATTATAAGCCTTACTCATATATGTTTTAACAGTCATAAATTTTCCCCGAACACTTATTTGTCCTAACAGCATGGAACATTTCTCATGAGCAATCAAAATATTATCAGAAATAAGATGCCCAAAAATAAACGCCAATTGAGTCTCGAAAATTAAGGAAGGGAAGAACCTCTTAAGCCGCATGCAGAATACGTTAGAAATAACCTTGTAACTTACATTACATAAACTGATTGGCCTAAACTGAGTCATAGAAGAAGGATGACCAACCTTAGTGTTGGAGGTAGGCCCCACATTGGACTTGGGCCATATGGCTTCGAAAGGCACATCAAGCACTTGACAGAACAAAGCATCCATCCTCTGCTGTTAAAGCGTCCTCGGCATAAACCTGCACATCCTCGGCCAATTAATACGCATGTGATTTCGTCTAATCATTACCTAGGCGTAGCCGCCCTAACAGCATTAAATGTGACAAGCTCGATAAACCGTCGTATAGTTTCCAAAGTAATGATTCCCTACTCTTGGGCCCACCAGCTACGATCACAGATCAGCATGTGGATCTCAGCAGAAGCACCTTGCCTATAAAAGGGAGTATGGGTGACACTGAGTAAAGTTTGGTCGGCACTTTCTTCTCTAAGAATATTAGACTTTGAATACCTTATTCGCCTCTCTTAAACAAGAATCCAAACCCAATCTTGTAACCTTATACATATTCTGAGTAAATATACATTGTGCTAATCCCACCCCAAACAGTTGGCGCTGTCTGCGGGGACAAGGATTACTCTCAACTCAAATGGAGAACAAGATCAACCAAACATCTCAGGTCGAAGTAGAAAACCAGACCAAACCTCTGGTTATCCAACGAGGAACTCGCGAATGACACCGCAACAGCAAGGTGCTACGCTGGGAAAAACATCTGCCGTCATCGAAGCAACAAACCTTCCCGACGAACCTGCCCGAGAGGATTCACATCCTGCAACGCGCATCATAAACCCCACAATGAACAAGCCCAACCCGCTGTAACTAATCCTCGACCGAATGGAACAAATGAACAAAGAAACCTCTGCATGCCTCGAAATGCTAGCCGCCGCTCAGGCTACATGTCAGGATAAAATAGTCGGATTCCAGGCCGTCAATATGCCC
This sequence comes from Lepidium africanum, assembly GCA_900406405.1. Classification (NCBI taxonomy): domain Eukaryota; kingdom Viridiplantae; phylum Streptophyta; class Magnoliopsida; order Brassicales; family Brassicaceae; genus Lepidium; species Lepidium africanum. The sequence goes on from OVAX01005101.1 coordinate 5,461, forward strand.
ACAAGGTTAAATTGAGTCTTACTCGACGATTTGCCCGCGCCTTAGGTCACGTTGGAAGCTCTACCAGCGTCCAAAAGCTCAGAAATCATCGAAGAGCCTCGGGTGCAAGAGGAAAAGAGAGTCGAGGCCCTAGAAAGGACCGTAGGAGGATGGACATCGAGGTTACATCAGGCAACTAGCTTAGTGCTGGAGCTTGATCTCGTATGGGCTCAGACGCGGAACACGCCATTCACACTGCCTCTCCTGAACGCCAGTTAGCATCGATGCTAAGATTAGATGTCTGACGTACGAAGGAAGGACAAACCCAAGGAACTTCCTAACATCATTCACCATAGCCACCGAAAGGATTCGATTCTCCCCCGAAGAGCAGGACGCCGGATTGTCAAAATTATTCGTCGAAGACCTAGACGGCAATGCCTTAGGATGGTAAGCTAAGCTCAAGCCATACTTGATCGAGGACTTTGATCAGTTGACCGACAAATTCCTAAAGAATTACTCGATGTATATAAGACAGAACACATCAATCGCCGAGCTACAAGCCGTGTAGCAAAGGCTGAACGAGCCACTTAGAGCCTTTCTCGACAGGTTCCGGGACGTTGGCTATCTGGCACGAGGATGAATTTATCGAAAAAGACCTGAAAATGTGTAGGCCGATGTCCTTGGAAGATGCGATGCACCGCATGCAAAAGTTGAGGAGGAAAGAGCGGCAAGCGCCAAAAGATATGCCGTTTTCACTGAAAGAACCTCGCATAGAAATCTCCCTAGCGCCTCGGTGGAGGTGTATGCAGAACCCCGGTAGCACTTGAATAAGGAGGACCATAAAAAACAAATAGCCTTCATGGTCGCCGAGCACGAGGAAGACTTGGAGCCAACTATCAGACCTACACCTAGGAGGCCAAAACGATAGAACAACAAGTGGCACCATCTCGAAAGTCAGCCAGAAGAGGATGTTTATTGCAAATTCCATCGGAGCACGACGAAATCCACGGTAAAGTGCTGGAACTTAAAGGCCTTCTTACTCGAGATGTTTCAACATGGCACGACCCCGGGTGCCAAGGAAGCAGCGGCCTCGGCATGACCAAGGAATACGTCCACATCCATTGAAGTCATCGACATCACATATACACAAGCCGCACTACAAATAAAGCGCAAAGAATCTACTCCCGCCCTTCTAGGCCCACCGAAGAGAACGAGTAGTGGAAACGGCGAGCTACCTCCGGCAAAAGGTAGGGTTAAAATGATTATAGGAGGCTTGATAACATGCAATGACTCCATCAGATCCATCAAGAACCACAAGCAAAAGCCAAAGACCATACCCTACCCATCCGTCGAGGGAATCGCGGCAGACAGGTGCCTCAGAATAACCAAAGGTTCTACCTTAACCGAAGAGGACGCAAACAAACTTGATAAGCCCCATAACGACCCTTTGGTGGTAGAAAATAGGGTAGCCGACTACGAGGTCGCTTGTTTTCTAATAGACACGGGAAACTTGATGAAAGCCGTTCCTTCGACGTATCACCAATGCGTCAAGTTCCCAACACGATATGTTATCTATCCTTTTAGGGGGAGTCAGAAAATGGCACGATCGCGCTTCATCACTGAACATAAGCTACAAACCAACTCGACGAAGTCATACACAATCTCGACGCCCAGATCTCCCACACACCAAATGATGCCAGACTCACCACAAAAAGAAGCAGTGGAATAAGTAAACATCGACCGTTCCCAGGCTGAACGATGCATTGGAATAGGCATAGATTTAAGCTCGTTAATCCGCAAAGAGCTGGTAAAGTTCCTCAAAGCCAATGTATCCATGTTCGCTTGGACTACAGCCGACATGACGGGCACCAATCCAAAAATCACCAGCCACAAACTAAGCATAGACCTAACCTTCCACCCAGTTACGCAAAAACAAAGAAAAGTCGGCACAGAGCATGCGCAGGAAGTAAACGACGAGGTGGAACGACTGCTAAAAGCTGGAATGGCTGGTGAACCCTGTCGTGGTCAAAAAGAAGAATGGTAAGTGGAGGGTATGCGCTGACTTCACCGACCTTAACAAGGCATGTCCGAAAGACAGCTACCCGCTACCGCACATAGATCAGATCGTCGATGCCATTGCCGGGAACGATCTCTTATCGTTTATGGACGTATTCCCTGGCTACAACCAAATTTAAATGAACTGCACGTATCGAGAGAAGACAGCCTTCATCACGGCCAGAGGGACGTACTCTTATAGGGTAATGCTATTCGGTCTCAAAAATGCAGGTACAACCTATCAACGCCTTGTTAACAAGATGTTCGCAGGAAAGCTCGGGAAGACAATAGAGGTGTACATCGATGACATACTCGTCAAGTCCCTACACGTGAGCGACCATGTCGAACACCTCAGGCTTTCAAATTCTGAACAAGTACGGAATGAAGCTCAACCTTGCCAAATGTACATTTGGGGTAACATTAAGGGATATTTTGGGATTCATCGTCACGAATCACGGCATCGAGGAAAACCCCAAGCAAATCTCCACAATACTTGACCTTCCATCTCCCAAAAAGCCTTGTGAAGTACAACAGTTAACGGGAAAAATAACTACACTCAATCGCTTCATTTCTTTCTCGACAAATAAGTGTCTCCCATTTTACCAAGCACTCCGCGATAACAAGCATTTTGTGTAGGACGATAGGTGTCAGGACGAGTTCAACCAGCTGAAAACATATATATCAACTCTGCCAATATTGGTAAAGCTTGGAAGAGGGCGAAGTTCTCTACCTATTCATTGCCTTATCCGGTTTGACAGTAAGCAGCGTGCTCGTCAAAGATGACCGTGGTAATCAGAAACCCATCTTCTACACAAGCTATCCCTTGCCGTAGTCACGGCAGCATGAAAGTTGTGACCATATCTTCAGTCGCACACCATAATGGTACAGTCCAATCACCCACTACGCACTATCTTGCATAGTCCAAGTCAGTCGGGATGTCTCACCAAATGGGCAGTCGAACTCAGCGAGTACAACATAGAATACAAAGGAAGGACGTCAGCCAAGTCCCAAGTATTAACCGACTTCTTAATAGAGTTGTCGCCCAAACTAATCCATGGTCACTACACGTTGACGGGTCAGCTTCAAGGCACGGGTCGGGAGTCGGCGTGAGACTCGAGTCCCCAAGCAAAGACATTTTGGAACAATCACTCAAATTGGCATTCCCGACATCAAACAGTGAGGCTGAGTACGAGGCCCTTATCGCCGGACTACGTCTCGCCAAGACATTGGGAGCCAAGTCCCAACTAGTTGCGAACCAACACGCCAAGATCTACGAGGCTAAAAATGACAGAATTGACGCCTATCTAAAGGTCGTAGACGAGCTTGAAAAAGAGTTCGGACAATTCTCTCAAACCAAAATCCCACACAGTGATAACTCGTCGGCGGACGTATTGACCGCGTTGGCATTGACTTCCCGGACATCAATTTGGAAAGAGGTGAATGAGATGTTGCCTCATCCGCCACTATCCGTACAGATAATAAACCACATGAAGGGACAGAGCGACCTAGACAAATGGATGGCATAGAAGACATGCGAGCAGAAATCCTCATATATATATCGGAGGGAATAGTTCCAAACGAAAGATGGGAGGCAAGACGCCAATGCTAGAGCCTCGCGTTACGTCCAAACGGATGGACTCCTTTTTCGCCTTTCCACCAACAAAGTCTGATTAAAATTCATCACCCTCGACGAGGTACAGGAGGTCCTCGCACAGATCCACCCAAGGTACCCTCAAGGCAAAGAACTGGCCGAGGCCATAAATAAACAAATCTTTAACGGCCTAAAAAAGCGGCTTACCGAGAAAAAAGAAAACTAGGCGGATGAGATCGACGGAGTATTATGGTCCCAACAAACCACGCGGCAGAGATCGCAAACCAAACACCATTCTCTCTCTCTCGCAGAATCGAAGCAATGGTGGCACTGTTCCGACCTAGCGTCACCCGGGCACAGAAATAATAAAATAATCAAACTACGACTAGCTTGATCCCCACAGGATACATAGGCATCCTTCAGGCATAGTTACCAAGAAAACTTCCCCCTCAACAAGTCATCGGCAAAATAGTGGCACTGTTGGAGGTGACCACTCGACCCATCAAATATAAAGTGACAGAAGTGATAAACCAAACAGTAACGGAGGTGACTACTCACCCCGGCCACGGAGCGATCACCACGTGGAAAAAGGGAATAGTACGCGATACTACTTGTCCACTAAACACCGCTATAAATAGGAATCCAAAACACATAAAAAGAAAAACAAAAAACATGCAAAGCCCCCACACACAGAAACCCATAAACAGGTCCTCGACGGGCTAGAAGCAACGCCACTCCGCCACTTGCCGTCAACCATAGCAAAACACTGAACTCTCATTTTGAATAACTTTAGAGAGTTGGAACTCTCATTTAATCAACTTACCCACCCCCACCACACCATGAGGCTCGGCGACCGAAGCACTGGAGCGTATAGCCGAAAGATAGCGCGTTCGGCAACGAGCTTGATGCTCCAGTTGTTCATGCTAACAAAGTGGTAAAGGAAACCAACTAGCCAGACATTCATACAGATGTTCAATCCCCATTAAGAATTTCTCATCCGAGCTACGAAGCCGGTAGGAAAGACCTAACCAGGG
>OVAX01005104.1:0-10105 GCA_900406405.1 Lepidium africanum
TCCGTTGTTCTTGGATATCTCTCTCGTGTGTCATATCCTGAGAGACTTCAAGCTTGAAAATCAAGAGTCCTTCCGCAGCTCTTGATAGTTCACATCGACTCCATCCTTGCTAGTGTTTGAAATCTAGCTTTCTCAATCTTTGTCTAGTTTTTCATATGTAACAAAGAAAGAGATTGAAGATCAAGAGTCCTTCCACAGCTCTTGATAGTTCATATCAATTCCATCAACCTTGCTATCGAATCACCACGGTTCTCTTCATATCGAACCAAGTCATTCCTTTGCAAGGCCTATCCAATCTGTTTCTCAACTCTAGAATGACGATCTTAGGGAGATTTACATCATCTTGCGTATTGGTCAATGGTCTATGGTCGAGGATTCTATCATGCCCTCCCTTTTCAAAAGGTTTTGTCCTCAAAACCAAATCACCTGCACCAAGAGAAAGCAAGTTAGGTTTCATTCGATTTTGAGAGTCTAGAACCTTACCTCGAGTTTGAATTGTGAGAGAATGTGGTGATGAGTCTGGTGGATTCTCCTTGATGAGCAATGAGTAGTGGACGCTTTTACAAGGCTTGATGTTGGTTTCCTTGAACTGAGGATCTCCTTGTATTCTTAATGTTTCCATGACTTTCTTGGAAGTGTCTTTCTCTAGTACAACTTGCGGTTTGTGTGATTGTGTATCTTTTGTTGGAATTATTGTGGCAGCTTGGTGCTTTTCTTCATGATTCCATTGCTGCTCTTGTTGAGGCTAAACTTTGACATTTGTAGACATCTTATTGACCTCATGGTGATGAGCTTGCTTGTGTACGACCTCGTGGCTCAACCTAGTGATAGAAATGTTTCTCCTTTGTTTTGTGTGAGATATACCTTTGAAGAAATCAGGGAAATATAGGCTTGAGGCTGTAGCTTTCTCCACAAATTCTTCAAACATGAGTTTCTTCATCTCCTCCCATGAAGCATATTTGATGAGAGGCTTCTCTACCCCAATGTCAATATGCTTCATTGGTCAAGGTGTCCTCGGCGTAAGTGGTCTTCTCTTCCTCGGGGATTTGGTTGGACTACAGCCAACTATCCATGCATTGTTCCCATCTTAAGTACGCTTCTGGTCCTTAGTCATGACCTGAAAATGAGATGTCTTCGGTTTCATGATTTTCTTTCTCCAATATTGTAAGCTCCGACTTCTCTTCACAATTGATCTTAAAGTCAATCTTGTCATGACATGCCAAGTCCTTATACTCCATATCCTTGCACAAGTCAATATAAAAATCAAATCAAAGTTATGAAAACAAAGCAAGAGAAAAACATTTTTATTTTCTTTTCTTTCAAAACAAAGAAACAATCAAAATAACAAAACAGAATTCGTATTTGGTTTTATTTTTAATAAATAAAATAGAAAACGACTTCTAAAAATCAAAGCAACAATTTTTATGGGTTTTATGGGGTTTAAAATAACAGTAGCAAAAAGAATTAGTTTTTTATAGCTTTTTATGGATTTTATAAAATTCAAACAAAACAGAATGAAATGATCTTTTTATGCTTTTTAGATTTTATATTAAAGCAAAACAAAACAGAAAAAATTTAAAAAGGAGATAAGGAACGACTAAACCTAGATAGATAGAAGCTTTTAGCTCTGATACCAATTGATGAGGGCCTCAGAGGTGAGGGACTCGGATATGGACTCACGGAAAGACCTCAGTGGATCGATTCTCGTGAGAATTAGATTGGGCGGAAGTGGGTGAGTGAGTACCACAAGGGAGGGTGATGATTCCTTTGATAAACTTGGTCCGATCAAGCTTGGAATCCTCACAAAACCTGATCTTGGCTCTCTCTCTCTCAAATCCTCAAAGAGATGAAGTCGGCAAAGGCTTAGGACATATACTTGAAAAGAAACACTTTTACTCAATAACTTCAATGATAACTTGGAAAATACAAAGAAAAACATGAGCTTATAAAGGCTCGATTATACAATGGTTCTTAGCATAAAATGGGAAAGAAATTACTCCGAATAAATGATAAAATGGTCAAGTAATGAGGGTCGTCGATCTTGGAGCCGTTGGAGAAGATGTGATGATCGGCCGGATATGGAAAGTCTTCAAAAGGGAGGATTCACCTAATCCTGTGAGTGTTGGAGCATAGTAAGACTTCCCTGGGTGATTCTGAGTGGCTTAGACAGTCTCTTAGTCACCACATGTAAGTCTGAAATCCTTTGAAGCAAGTTGATCCCGTACCTTCCTTAAACAGCACTAGATCGGATCTTCTTCTTGTTGGGGGTGTATCTGGTGGATCCAATGGTGGATTGATGCGTTCTTGGTCTTGTTGGAACCATGAAAGGCCCAAGAATAACCTCCATGTGGTTTAAGGTGAAGGCCGCGCCTGAGTTGGGCTGTGCAGCTCAATATTTGTCATTATCGCGAATAAGGCCTTAACGCAGAAGGTCCAGCTTCTAAAATCCATAACTTTCAGCTCCAAGCTTTGTTTGGACTGATTCCACTTTGAGGAGTTAGCTAATTGAGTCAAAAATCTATAGCTATCAACCCAATGGCTTAATTCTCTTTTTAGCGTCTGGAGCATCTTGATAAGTGATCGTATGTCTTCATGATCATCCGGGGAAGGTTGTTGAAGTGATCTCCTTGACTCCGGTTCAGGTGCTTGAGTGATGGACGAGTCATTAAGTTTAGGCAGCTGAAACATGTCTAAGAAGGTCGTCTCCCCTTTAGCTTCGACATGTTTCCCAAGGAAGTTCGTCTCCCCTTTATCCTTGGTGTATTTAGCCAAAAACTCAACAACCAAATCTAAGCCTTGCGTATTGGTCGATGGTCTATGGTCGAGGATCCTATNAGCCTTGCGTATTGGTCGATGGTCTATGGTCGAGGATCCTATCACCTTTTCCCCTCCGGATCAAAAAACAAAGCAAAAAGTCCCATCACAATGATCTAAGCACTAAAAAACAGAGCCATGCCAACATTAATGGATATCATAGGCAAAATATAAAAAAATTGTCCTAATTCAATAAAAATAAATAATTTATAAATCTAACCGCTATTCTCATATAACGAAAAAAATTAGAAAAACAATTTAAGTTATAAAATATATATTTTCCACAAAATCGTTGACCAAATTTATTAAATCTATTCTCAAACCAATTTTGTTTCAATAAATAAAATAATCATTTTTTTGTGTGGCTACAAGTTTAAAAATACAAAATAAATCTCTTGTTCATATTTGAATAGTTTATATGTATAGCGTAATATATTAAAGCGGGAGTACCTTTTAGAATCCTCTTCTTTTTGTCTTTTTCGGCTGACCAATTAGAAAATTTCTCTTTGGAGAAAAAAAAGAGAGCATTAATTGCGGTGAGGGCAAAACGGTAAAAAACTATAATTTAAATTTAACATTTAGTTTTCATGCAACTTTCAGGAGAGATCTGGGCCGTCCGATTCCAAATTTATCTAAATTTCAAATAGGAAAACAAACTATTTTTTATTTGCAAATCATGGCCAAAACCTCTTCTAATCTCCATATCTCTCTAATGGCCGATCAAAAAAATTCAGAAAATTCATCTAAATTCAAAAAAAAGTCTCTCCCAATCACATACAAATTCTGAAAAAAATTGCAAATTTTTTTTACGCCGTGTACCCCTTCAATATATTTTTTTTAAAAATTTTTGATAAGTTTTTATTTTTCCATCGTCAGAGCTCCGATCTTATCAGCAATGGTGGAGACAACGTTGTTGAAGAAGAAAATGACTCGGAGAAGAAGAAGATGTCTTGGAGAATAAGATATTTATTTGCCTAAATTTGCTCTTACTATAGGAAAATTCCTATAATACTAATATTTACAAATAAATAAATTAACTAATTAATTAATTATGAATTTTTAATTATAAAATCAAAATTTGATAGCCAATAATAATTTATGAGTATTAAATAGAAAATTAATAAATATAATATATTTTACTATTTCTCCGATAATCTATTAACTTTAAGTATTACCATTGTTCTCCAAGGATTAAAAAAAATCAGAAAAATTCAAAACATGGCTTACCCTATCATATACAAATTTTGAAAAAAAAATTCGTAATTGTTTTTACTCCATTTAACCTTGCAATATATTTTTAAAAATAAATTTTCAACATCTTTTTATTTTTTCTCCATTAAAATTTATTTTTATGCGGGTTTGGATAAAAATGGTGGAAATATGGTGTAGAAGATTATGATGTCCTAGAGAAAATGATATTTATTTTCCACAATTTACTCTTTTATTATAGGAAAATTACTATAATAATATTTAGAAATAAATAGATTAAATACTTAATTAATTATGTATTTTTAATTATAAAATAAAATTTGATACTCAAAAATCAAATGATCATTAAATACGAAAATAATAAATATAATATCTTAAATGCAAAGATTTTTTCTTATTCATTAGCATTAAATTCAATATTCTGTTTATAAATTGATAATTCATATAGAATTTGGTAACTATCTAATTTTTGAATTTTTCATAAATATTATATTCAAAATTTGGTAAATAATATAATCCCTAATTATATGGCAAAAAATTCCTAAATTTTTTTGAATGTAGACAACATATTAGTTTTTATTCATAAAAATAAATTTTGATATATTTTATCATTATTGATTCTAAACTCTAATAATTGACCTAAAAATTTGTAAAATTTTTGTCACGTCGTCTACCTTAGCAATGTATTTTTTTAAAAAATTTCCGAAAATATTTGAGTTTTCCGATGTCTGATGAGCAACAGTGGAGACAACGTTGTAGAAGAAGAAGATGGCTCGGAGAAGACGACGAAATATTTCCTTAAACGACATCCACATTTATCTAACCTATTTAATCTCCTTATTTTTTGTTTTTGGAAATAGCAATATGTGATCGTAATCTTTTTTTCTCCTATGTGTATCATTTATTTTGACGTTATCCCGAATTTAAATTTATAGATTCTCTCTTTTATACCAATCACGCAAATATCTTATCGCTCTTTCGTATATTTAAAGTTAACGACGATTCGGCTGCAATCTATTCCATATGCGTAATATCTTAGCTTAAACTAGCCCTAAAAATAATGAGATTCGAATTAACAAAATATTTTCACCCGATTATGTCTTATCTCTACTAGGTTTAATATGCATCTAAGCTTTCCTATATAATACCCTAATGGCGTTGTATTTTTTTTCCACACATCGCAGCCTCGTCTTCTCTTTTTTCTTTCGCTTGTTTTTTGTTTAGGTCTATTATCGTTTCAGCATGGTTTCTATGTTGGCCAAAGTCAATGAATTCACTCTCTTTAAGGACATCAAAACAAATAATCACAATCCTTTGAGAATCACATGAAAGATCTTGCACACTTGGTCTCAATATGAAAAAATATCCGGTAAAAACATAGAGATGATCCCCGGTGACGAAACCGTATGTATTTTTTTATCAAAATTTTAGTTTGCAGTTGTTTTAGTTATTTACCACTATTTTTATGACATGTGACATTGTTTTCTGTTGTTAAGGGTGTTAAACTATCTGCTATTATAAAAAAAGAACATGTGAGAAAGTTCAAGTATGCTATATAGGCTTGCAAATGGAAGATAATCCATAACTTTCATGTCTCTAAAGACAATAGTCTTTACCAGATTTCGACGTTGTCTTTCAAAATTGTTTTTCTCAACATTACTGGTGTCACTCCATGTGATCCAGTTCTGAACAAGAATTTCATCTCATTAGCCACGTTTGACGGTATTCTCAGCGGTTCTTACGATATCATTGTCTTGATAGGTAAGACTTTTTATATTTTATTGTTTTGTTAACCTTTTTTATTTAACGCTTTACTAATTTTTACGTGTGCATATAGATTTTTTTGGATATATTGTTAGTGTGAATAAGATTCAAGAACTTCATGTTCGTGGAAAACTAACAAAGAAAGTTAAGTTCGAACTAAGAGATCATCAGTAAATTTTAGTAAACTATGTAATTGTTTTACTTTTTCATTGTATTATTTATTATTTATTTTTCTTTATTGTATTTTTGTTTATGATATATAATTATTATTTTTCAGTACAAAATGTTATAGTATTTATTCATTCATTATAGTCAATTCATTATTCTTATCTAATTTTTATTTTTATTTTTTTGTTGCAGTGACAATCATCTATCATATTGTCTGTGGGGTTGTTATGCTAGAACATTATATGACACTATTCTGTGATCTGTTGATAGATTGATGTATTTTCTAATTCATTTTGCCAAACTTCATACTTAAAACAGTATACATATTTATAGTATTGCAATCCTTTGTATAGTAAAAATGCATGTTTGAATGGTATTTATATATTTTCTAATCTTTTTATGCTCTTTCGTGTTCGTTTGACATACTTTTTTTTTAGATGTGTAAAGCATTAGTAACTCTTTTGACACATCGCTTATTGTCTTCAACCTTCAGCTACCAGAGACAGAATTTTTCACTGAGTAATATTTATTGTTATCTGTAGAAAAATTATCTTTTAAAAAAAAACACAAAAAACTTTTTGAACTTATTTATTTTGTGTAATTACTAATTTGTCAACTCATTTTTTAGTTTGACAAAAAACTTTCTATTTTCGAATTACTTGAAACACATGAGGTAAATAAAACATTTTTATTTTATTTTCAAAGGTAGGTATAGCTGTTGACTTCTATAATGTTACTTAATTTTTATTTTCTTTTTTTAGGTTGGTATTGACATTCCAGTTTATGAGGAAAGACATTCCAGTTTAGTATTGTAGTTGAGAAGGATAACATTGGTCTTAGAAATAATACTTTCAAAGTTACTAAAGTTTGGTCGGATGGTAAAAATGTAACTAAAACTATTGATCTTCCATCTACCTCAAGTGATCAAGTAAGTTTATCAGTTTCCTCAAGTGATGTTTTATTTTTTTTACTACGCTATGTTTGCTTGAAATTTTGTATAATATTGCTAATCATTGATGTTTATTTTTCTATTTATTTTTGTTGTATACAGATAAATCTTGCAATATTCAATAGTGGTGAGAGTTCTGAATTGGCAGGTTAATTATTTTCAACACCTTCATCTAAGCGATCTGATCCAGAAGGACTCGATGATTAAAAGTCTTCGACTAATAATAAGCTTTGTGTTGATCTGAATAGCAGGAGATTATGTTCTACTCCTTTCAAAGAAGTAGCAGACGAAGATGTTGCTTCCCTAATAGCTCGCAAAAATTATTACAAGCGTCGCAAGTGATGTTCTCATTTTTTTCATTTCTTTTATTCAATTGGACACATTTGCTTTGTTTTCCATTTGTTTCTAATAACAAGTCCTTTGTTATTTTTTATTTTACGTTTTAGCATATTTTTACTTTAGTTTTTTATATTATAGTCTATTACTTAGTCTTCTTTAAATATCATAATTCAATTTTGTTCTTAAAACTAAATTCTTTTTTTTACGTTAGATGTTTCTATTATTGTCTACTTCTTATGTTTATTTAAATGCTTCTTTAAATTAGCAATTTTCTTTAAAAGACTTTTATGTTTGTGTTTATTATGGTCAATTGAAACAATGTCAATTTTCTCTATACATACAAAGTTGGAAAGATTTATTCTTATAATAAGCTTGAGCTGCCTCATATTGTCTGTAAGGTATGCTTGATGTGTTTTAGAAATTCTTTGGTTTGATTATAACATAAAAATTTGTAATATATTTCTTTATTTTCGAGTGCTATTTTAGTTTTATATATTCTGTTACTTATTTCATTGAATTACTTATTTTATAAACATTTATCAATAATATTGATTGATTACTTTATTAGTTGCTAATAAACTATAATTATAAATATATTATTAATTATGTTAAAGACTTACAGAACACTGAAAGAAAGAAACATGATGAAATTTTAAAAGAACATTGTAATTATTAATTATTTAATAAACAAATCCTAATTATTAGGAAATAAATGCATGAGTTGATAATTCCAAAAGCAAGTCCTACATATATCTTTTATTGGCAGGTCGAAAATCCTCATCCAATCCTTCCCATTGGTTGTAGTAAGGTATTATCTTGATGAACTCTCCTCCGCAATCGCATTGTCCTTTGACATATGAATTTTTGAGTATCTTCAAACCATTTTCTCCTCGCCAACGAAGATTTGAATACTAACTAATATATCATAAAAATACAGTCTCCTTACTAAGATTTTAGTGGTCAGATAAGAAACGTATTTAAACAAGCCAGGATGTTGTAAAATAAGGAAAAGAAGAATGAGAAGACGAAGAAGAATGACAATAGAGAACATAGAAGAAAAAGGAGAGTGAAAAAAAAGAAGAACAAAGACAATCACGAATTTTATTAAAGATTATAATTAAAACATATTGGAGTATAATGTCTCAACATTTAAAATTAATTAATCAATAGAATTATATGTAACAAAAAAATATTACATTTTGGAAATTCTCAAACATGAAATTTTTTTGTAATTCTAATGTTACAAGCTGAAATAAAATGTAGTTGAATGTTAATATATATCATAAAAATTTAGTATCCTGGCCAAGATTGTAGCTTTCAGGTCAAAAACATATTTAAACAAAGAAGGTTCTAAATGATAAAAAAGAAAAAGGAGAAGACATAAAAGAAGGACAACAGAGAACATAGAACAATCACAAACTATTAAAAGAAGTTAATTAGAACATATTGGAGCATATCTTATAATATCTCAATATTTAAATTAATTAATTAATAGAACTATATTTTAATAAATATATATTATGTGTTTAGAAACTCACTCGAACATGAAAGAAATCGGGTTCAAATTCTAATGTTACAAGTTGAAATGAAACCATGGTATTTGAATGCTAATTAATATATCATAAAATACAGTCTCCTTACTAAGATTTTAGGGGTCGGTTTATATTCGTATTTAAACAAGCCAGGAGGTTGTAAAATAAGGAGACAATCACGAATATTATCAAAGAAGATAATTGGAACGTATTGGAGTATAATATCTTAACATTAGAAATTAATTGATTATTAAAATTATATTTTCATAAAAACATATTGTTTTTTGGAAACCCACTTAAACATCAGGATAATTGTATCAGAATTCTAATGTTAGAAGCTTAAATGAAAGCGTTGTATTTTAATGCCAACATATATCATAAAATTTTAGTTTCCTGGCCAAGATTGTAGCGGTCAGGTCAAAAACTATTTAAACTTGCTAGAAGGTTGTACGAATTATATTAGAAGAAGTTAATTATAAAATATTGGAGCATATCTTATAATATTTCAGCATTCAAAATTAATTAATTAATAGAACTAGATTTTTATCATAGAAGACTTAAAAAGAGAAATCATGGTATTGAAAAAGAAAGTATAGAGAAGTAGTTATAGAATGTAGATCACAATCTAATAATCTTTATTGAATTTTGTATATATCGTCTCCGAAATACATGTTTACAAATAAAATTAATATATTCATGTTTACATGTTTAAATTATAAATATACTATATAGATTAAATATCAAACAATAAACAAATAAATTTAAATAGATTTAAAAGTCCGAATCAATAGTATAAGTTACATAAATATATTGTATCACAAATTATTCTTTTTAGCATGACTCTAATGACTTATATATAATCAAATTAGTTAAATTTAATACAGTATGAAACTTTTTTTACCATATCAAAAAAGCAATAAAAATAAGAAATGATCTCGCGGTGTACCACGGGTTGAATCCTAGTGTGTCTATTATTTATGATAAAATATATGAAGTTTATAAAATATATACCCTTAAATTTTATTTAAAAACCTAAGTACCCTAGGCTCTTCAACAAAAACGCATAAAGATATAACATTAGAACCTAACTGTTCAAATTCTCTCTCCGTGGTGAGAGTACTTTCTCTCTTCGTGAGAGTACTAGTTTCAGATCATCCTCTTTGATTATGAATTCAAGTTCATTTTTGGCTTTGATCCCCAAGATTGTAGTGATCCTTCGGTTAATTCTCGTTTCTCTCTTGTGGTTTTTCTTCTCAGTCCTGTTAAACTTCTAAGACCACCATTATCGGTGGGATTTAGTGGGGTTCTTAGGGTTTTTTTGTATTAAAAT
>OVAX01005105.1:0-10104 GCA_900406405.1 Lepidium africanum
GCATATATGAATTTCATGCTAAAATTACATATAGCAAGCACATTCATTGTTGCTTCAGCTTAGAACCGTCACTAATTAATTCTTAGGCATTAATGAATTAGTTTAGAACCGTCTCTTAACTAAGAGCTTTAAGAAACATAAAGAGACGCATACGTGTCAGGTTGTTATTGGACATAAAGTTTTCTTAGAAAAAAAACTGAACAAAATTTCTTTCACGCGTAACCTTGTCCCCTCTCTCTCTCTCTAACAAAACTCGTCTTCTCAACCGAGACATTCAGCCATCACCGATCAGTGAGTTCTTCGAATCTCTCATGTATATTTCCTAATCCTTGTTTATCAATTTTCTGTCAATTGGTTCCATTTCTTCTGATCATTTTTTTTGGTTGGTAAACAATTTGATTTATCTTCTTCTTTTTCTTTTGTTTCAGTCTCTTTAATTTTCCTTATTTTTCAGATTTAGAATGGGTTGTACTGTGAGAAAGAAGCATGTAAGAGCGAACCGGAAGGTCAAACCCATCACCGTGAGATCCATCTCGCCGTTATGTTTGGTCGAGATGGTCGCTCTTTCGAAAGCCATTGTTAAGTCAAGTCTCAAGAATCTTGTTTATCATCCAGGTCTCACTGATTTTGGTAGTATCAATTCAAACCCTAGCAAGAATTTCAAAGAGAGCGTGTGGGGTTATTCTACAGAGGAACATTTAGAAGAGATATTGCTGAAACATTTGGAGTTATTATACAACCAAGCTGTTTTGAAGCTTTTCGAATTGGGTTATGATGAATATGAAGCGTTTAGTGCGGTTTTGAGTAATGGGCACTGTTATAGTGAATTGGATGTTTTAACAAATATAGTGAATAATTCAATATCATATTTGAATAGCTGCAGCAGCGGTTAGAATTCTTCAAGATGACACATGAATTTTTTTAATGATATAGGTACTCTCTGTTGTTAGAATTCTTTAAGATGATGTGGACCCAATGGTGTCTGTGATGAAAGTGGAGAAAGCTCCTCTGGAGTCATATGTAGAAATTGGAGGTTTAGAAGCTCAGATTCATGAGATCAAGGAAGCAGTTGAGCTATATGAAGATACTGGTATTAAGCCACCAAAAGGCGTGATCTTGTATGGTGAGCCATGTAAAGACATTTGTTAAACTAGCTTGTTGGGTTGATAAAGGAAGAGACTTTTGTGAGTAAAGAATATAATTTTTGTTGTTACTTTGCAGAAACAAAAGGAAGATATATTGGCTAATCCAATTAAGAGTAGATCGAAGGCTCATGATGTGATAAAGAAAANATCCAATTAAGAGTAGATCGAAGGCTCATGATGTGATAAAGAAAATGTTGGCAAGTTTGGGTGATCAATACACTCGATTCTTAACACCAAATGAGGTTTCCGTCTTGTACATGCACTACTTGGTATATGTGAGCCTGATTGATAAAATCTTAATTACATATCTCTTTCTTTATGTCACTTGTTGAAGTTCTCTAGGATGTCAAAGTATGACATTACTGGTATTGAAATCAACCTTAGGGAAGTTTCTGATGGTGATGGAAATGTAAAGTTAAAGGCTTTTGGTATTCCATCGGACAGTCCTGCTGACAATGCTGGTGTGAAACAGGTTACAAACCGGTCTAGTTTTGTACTTGAGAGTTTTGTGTGCTGCTGATTTTAGAAGTGTTTGTTACCTTTCTATGGGTAGGGAGATTAAATTCTTGTTGTTAATGGAATGGATGTTAGTGGGAAATCATCATTTGAAGTATCATCTTTGTTACAAGGACCGAGTAAAACTTATGTGCTTCTCAAGGTTATAATTCTTTATTGCATAGCTTAGCCGCCATTAGTCAAAGCAGTGAATAGAAGAATCACAAGTTTATGGAAGAGATATGCTTACCATAAGATGCAGTTGTGCACTTTAGAAGTTGTTGTTTGAATGAGCAATACAAGCAGCTATTTATTTTGTACCTGTATGGCTCGACTATTGTGCTTTCGATGTTGCTGCTTATGAAGATCCTCATGATGTTAGTAGGTATTTCTGAATTTTGGGTAGCTTTTAGCTTGTTCTTTGAGTAAACAAGTGTCTTGAAGTTCTATTTTAATTTGGAACTCAACAGCAATCGTACTATCATCATTGCAATTGTTCTTATTAGTATATATGATTTGTTTAGTTGTTACTCATATTGCTTTTTCTTTTGCTCTTTGCTGAGTACCAAAGGCTAATTTTTGGAGCGAATTGTTTCAGTTCTGACAGATTATTTGAGAGGAAGCTTTCATTTGTTGGAAAAGATTATTCTTGCTGCACTCTCTGGAACAAATTTTTCATTTTTTTGTTTTAGTTTAAGAACTCCAAGTGAGGTTCTAACATTGGAATCCAAAATAAGTTAATATTCATACTAGAGTTCTTTAACTTTTAAAAGTCATTATTTACATTAAAAAATTGTTAAAAACCCCTAATGAGGTTCTAATGGTTGGAGATGGTCTTAGGTTTAAGAAACTCGTCTTTACAAGGTATCGAGATTAGGGTTAAAATATTCCTAAATCGAATTTGATTGGTCAAAGGAAAAAAGGAAAACAAAAAGAATTAAAATTAAATTAATCCTGATCAAATATGAAAACCTAAAACGTGTGCGTGAAGTTACGATATCTACTAGGGTTTTCATTATTGTACCCAACAAATTATATGTTAACTTTTTAAATGTTGTATCGAAAAAGGCTAAAATCTCTAATGTACGCTTGTTTCATCTCTACAGTATTTTCTTTGGCGACTTATCTCACAAACTCTACAATTCACTCAGCTGCGGAGTTTGTGTGACATTTCTCTCTTTGGTTCAGAAGAATAAACATGTTTATATTATAAGGAAAATCAAAAAGATGTATCGTTTTCTCTCTAATCTTTAAACACTACAGAAGAAGGTTGAAAGAAATTTAGACAGAAGTGGGTTAAGAAAGTAACCAACAAAAAGCCGAGAGAAAGACATAAGGATGTTACAGTTACAAACTATGAAACCAAAGAAAGACTAATCTTCACGAAGTATTTGAGTCTTAAAGAGACTGCTGTTTCCTTTAGCTTCCAATATAGCCGAGACGATGAAGGACCATTGCTAAAACGAGCATTAATATTGCAAAGATCAATCCACCTTTCCCTAGCATCCAGTTCTTTGCTTTCTTTGCTTTCTCTATTCCAGTTTGAGCCCGATCTGCCCATCGCATCTGCAACGAAGTTTTGTTTACAAATGAGACAGCTATACACAATTAACTTTGCATTGTTCTTTTGGATTTCGTAGAATCGAATACACATACCATTTTATCCAAGGCTTCGGGAGAAAGAGAAGCCATGGCTTGCTGAGCTTTCGCAGCATCTTCTTGTGATAGCTTCATTCCGAATTGTTCACTCATGCTAGCCATCATCTCCGGATTCATGTTCTTAATCATAGACGTGAACATCTACCAGATATAAAAGAATGCTATATGAAAACCCACAATTACCGTAATGTTTCCCAAGTAGCTAAATATATAAACCGGACGAATGAAATACCTGTCGCATCGCTGGGTCTTTCATTTGGTTTCTCATTTGTTCCTGCAAGTCAGCAGGCGGAGCAGAAGGCATACTTTGTTCGAAACTGCTTCTGGGAGCCACAAAGGAATTACCAGAAGAACTAGATTCACCTACAAAACTAGGGATCCCACTTGCTCCTAAACTTTCTCGTGGTTCAGATGCATCTGCATCTCTGGATGATGTAGCGTTTGTTTTCAAAGACGATGCCATGTTAAACATCCTCTCACGCTCTTCTGGTGACATCTTACTCATCATATCAGACGCAAGTTTAAGCATATCAGGAGTGGGCGTAAACCGATTTTCTGCAGATGATGCAGTCGGGGCAAAAGGGTTATCTCCTGTAAACGAAGAGGCTGTTTGGACCATTTTTTGAATCTCTTCAGGTGACATTTTGCCTATCATGTTCGATGCAGTCTTGAACATGTCTGGTGACATTTCTCCAGCTTTTCCTCCGCTTAGAGCAGCAAGTGTATCAGGATCAGTTCTTGAAATAAAGTTCTGGAATGTTCTGCAGGCACAAAAAATAAAACTATCCAATCAGCGCATATGTAGCAGAAAAGGCTGTTTTAGTTCATACTTGTCTTCAAATGAAACTAGGAGACAAAACAGATGAAACAACATATCAAACAGTAGTTTGGAATGGTGTTGAACCTTATTGCTTCTGGGTCATCTTTGAGAGCCTGCAATCCATCAACATCAGTCCTTACACTCTGAGCATGACCTCCACCATTGCTTTCTCGTTGTGTCCCAGTAACTTCTTTAAAAGGTTTTATATTTTCTCCAGAAGCAATAGTATTATCTTCAATTATTTCTTCAATAACCACACCTAATCACCAAACAACAAAAAAAAGTTTCAGTTGTTTTGCTACTCATAGATGAAGCAGATTCTTGACGCAGCTAAGTAACGTTTGGTCCAACAAGATACAGTATATTATTTCGAAGTAAGGATAGATCTTATACCTCTTGATGCCTTACCAGGTCCCTCGACAACCAATCTTTCCTTAGCCTCTCTGCATAAGAAACGATATACCTAAAATTAAATTTTTTTTTGTTTTCAATCTCGATAACCAAACCTCTGAAAAAAGCAGAACTTAAAAGCATAATAAAACCAGTATTAAGAAATCAAGATCCATACCTTAGGACATCAGCAATTGTCTCATCATCAGGGGAAACTTCATGAGCCTTGCTTAGATCAGAGACAGCATCCTAATGGTTTGGGAAGGTCAATGAGAAAACAAATATTAGGACATATTTACACCACATACTCTTATAAAGATGTCAATAAATACGCAACAGAATAACTCACTTCAAGCAGGCCCAGTTCTCTGTAAGCTTGACCCCTTCTGTACAGGGCCTTTACATTCCTTGCATCATATGCCAAAACCTGATTAATGTATAATGTATATATATCAGAAGGACACCAAAAATTGAATAGATCTTAAAACAAAATATGTGCATAAAAGCTACATCAACAACAACAAAGGCAAAAGCTTTCCATCTCTATTTTTCCAAGAAAGGCAAAAGCCTACCTCAGAACCTTCCTTTACGCACTCTTCATGTTGTTTCGTCTTCAAATAACATGACATTAGATTGAGAGAACAGGCCAACAAAAGTGCTCCACTTTTAGAAGATGGAATGTCCTTCAGATTGTTCTTCGCCTGAGATATAGTCAAGTAGCATTGTGAGAGACGAAGAAAAAATCCTCATATCAAGTTACAAATAAAAAGCCTCTTGATAACCAAAAAATGGAAAGTCAGAGCATGACAAAAGATATGCATGCAGGCTTACACGCAAATATTTCTCTGCTGCATCACTGAAACTTCCTCGGCTATGAAGCTCATTCCCCTACAAAAAAGTGGCAGCAAATGAGTTTTACATATACGCTTGGACAACGTACAATACTAAGATTGTTTTAGATCAAGTTACAGACACAAAGTATGAGTAACTGCAGACACAAGTCCCAGTTGATGCCATTATTATTTCCTTACATAATCATAAAGATAGAAAAAGTCAAACGAGGACCCTAAACAATATATGGCAACCCCAATTCTGTTCTGATTATTCGTTTCCAACAGTTTGTAAAGTGAGTGATAACTTGAAGGGACTAATACAAGAAACCAAAGATTCCTCTATTCCATAGCCAATATTACCTGTTTCTTCAGCATCTGAGCTGCATTTAATTGATAAGTGAACTGAGCATCGGCATGAGCACGCATAGCTGCTATCTCTTCAGGCGAAGCTTTTGCCATCTTCTCGCCTATCTCAGCCATATCCTCTGGCCGTGTATGCTTGAGCTGTTCCGCAGCTTGTTTCAAATCTTCGGGCCTCATGTTCTTCATACTCTCAGTTGCCATATTCATCAGATCAGGATTTGACATCATCTGTGAAAACAATGGCATTAATCTATCATACAAAACATAGTGAAAAACATCTGGAAGTTCTATCAAAATCAAAAGTATATCATAATAATCTTTTTTCCTTTTTGACTTTGGTTTACTAATGCATACAAGTACTCCATAGCCTATCAATTCCAAGGACTCTGTCATTCTCTATTCCGATCAAAGTAACTTTCATAAATTGCTTCTGTCAAGAGAATGCAGAATTTTGCACAGACAGTGAATTGGAATTACGGACAAAAGTAACAACACGAGCTTA
The DNA here is from genome assembly GCA_900406405.1 of Lepidium africanum. NCBI lineage: Eukaryota > Viridiplantae > Streptophyta > Magnoliopsida > Brassicales > Brassicaceae > Lepidium > Lepidium africanum. The sequence continues at coordinate 6,208 of OVAX01005105.1, forward strand.
GTTAAATCCAATCACAAGGCGCCATAGCTTAAATCAAATAATTACAATCACATCAATACAAAAAATAAAGGAACTTGGATGGAACGATCGAACAACTTGAATGAATCGTTATCAGAATCTATGAAAACCGAATTGGGATTTATAAAAACCTGCTGTTGGATCCTGGCGAAATCAGCAGGAGTCATACGGCTCATCTGCTCTTGAGCCAGTCGCATCATCTCAGGATCCATCATCCCGTTAAACATCGTTTTTTCGACGATCTGAAATTAGATCAAAACTCGCCGAAATCTGGATCGAGATTTGAATTCTGAAAATCGGAAAATCGAGTGCGGACCGTACGTACTTTTTTTTTTTCCAATAGAGAAGAATCTGTCTTTCTTATAAGAATGGGAATTCCAATTCCAAATTCAATTGCTCAACCTCCTCAATTGACCGACCGGAATATGCCTTGAGGGTTCAATTACAGCTTTACCCTTCCGCTCTAAAGAGACAATGACGTGCTACGATAAATTAATTAATTCATTAATTGTTTTTAATTAGCGTAACTATAATATAATTATGACCCGACCAATGCACAATTGTCCATGTTGGAGATGGACTTGTAGAAACTAATCTCGTTTTTTTTTTCTAAACATGCTGTATCCGCACTATTATTATTTGTTTTCTCTATAAATATGTGTACTGTTTTTTGGTGGTTTTAAACCGAAGGTTTGAGTTATGAATTACACGTATATTCGATTTATAATAGACAAGTCCGTCTCTATGAGGTGGTAACATAGGCATTTGTTTAGGGTTCATAATTTAAAAGGGTTCAAAATTTTATTTTCTATTATAAATTTATCAAATTTTTTGAATAAAAAGACCCAAATTTAAGAAAAATTAACTAAAAATATTTTTAACCTAGTTAATATTAGAATAATAAGACACAAATTTCACTAAAAATGCCAAAATTTTTCTTTTAAATCTAGTTAATTACTAAATTTTGCATCATTTTAAAAATTTTGGGATCTTTTAAATTATATCTTACTGTAAAAAAAATTTTAAGCCCTTTAAAATATATTATAGATAAATATTTTTTCGTATTTTGCTTAGGGTACTTAAAAAGTATAAGACGAGACTGATAATAGAATCACATATTTATTTTTTACTTTTCCTATGTATGTTCTGTCTTAGAATAAATTATGGAGGGTCAAAACTATTATCTTGAAAAAGAATTTGTCAAACTATTTGGTTGAGTGAAAATTTTAATGATTTTTAAGAACAAAGGATGTAATTCTTTGGGTTTTTTCAGAAATGTGTTTCATTTAAATACATTAAGTAATATTATCAAAAATAAATAGCGTGGAAAGGTGTTTTAAAAACAAAAAGTTTAACATTAATATACGGAAGAACGCTCTATTTCTACTTCGAAAATATCATATAACACCATAAACACATGAACTTTGAATCACAATCCAATTGCAAAAGTTTAATTCAAAATTCCACCTAAAATTAAAATTTGAAACCTATTCCCCAATTGTGTTGGTTTGGTCAGATTAATTGGTTTATTGTTGACCAATCACTAGAGTAAACCTCTTGATCCATCTTAAACCACATTAAACTCAATTCTGATCTGATTTGAGACCCGAAAATTACCCAGAAAAAAAATACTTAATATGAGTCTCACCTATGTTCATTCAAGATTCAAATCAATTACTACAAAAATAGATAGAGTCTCACCTGTGTTCAAATCAAATATGTTCATGAGATTCCAAAATGTTATTTAATAAACCAAGAAACCTTGTGATTTAATAACCACCAAAACAGAGATAACAAGTGTCTCAAAAAACATAATATAAAATTCCAAACAAAATTAAAATTAGTGCACATACCAAATTCTAGAATGTCATTTCACATGTTTTGAATGATCATAAAATATCATATACACTTATGAACCCAACATTAACTCCAAGAAGCAAAAGTTACCAGAAAATTATTAAAAGACTATTAGACTATTACCAGAAAATTATTAAAAGACTATTAGACTATCAACCAAAATGCAAATATATGATCACCAGAAACAAAGCTAAAAAATAGAGAAACATTGGTTTTCAACAAAACTAACATCAAAATTCAAATTGTCTCCTATAAGCAAACAAACAACAATATATATATATATATTCCTTTCTTGAAAATTTATAGTCTTAGACAGAAAGCTTGATTTTGTATTAGAGTATAGAATCAAGAACTTACAAATCTAACATCAATTATAGTAAACTACAATTCCTAGAACTAGAAAAGAATATTGGACAAAGAACATAGTGAGAAGTTCATAAAATCTATTCTACGTACACTTGATTTTGACATCAATCATAGAAAAATTTCAACAAAACAAAGAACAGGGTAAGGAAATCAATAAAGATTTGAAGCTCCATCAACTATATAAGACTAAGAGACCAAGGAATATAAACTAATACCATATCACATATCGATCCATAGTATTTTCCCCCAAACTTTACAATCCCGATTGGGCATGCACTACCAACCAATAGATAGATTCACTTCGCAACTTTGCTCTGGATAATGTTCTCAGATATAAGCTAATTGAACACTATTAGATTAGTGTATGCTCATCATCTTTTTGGGTTTTATAAAGAAAACATCCTAGAAAAAGCTTTTCAAAATCTCTTGAGTTCAAAAAAACCAAAATCAAAAGGTTTCCAAAATTTCTTGAGTTTACTTAAATCAAAACCAAAAGGTTTTCAAAATCTTATAGTATTCCGTTGGCTTATATTTGGGAACATTGTCCAGAGCAATTATCTTAAATAGAGAAAAAAACAAAAGGTTTTCTGTTAGCTTTTTTCTGTATTTTTTCAGCTATAACGAAATAGAAAAAGGCAAAAGAGAAAAACAATTATCTGGGAGATACTTCACAAACCAGTTTCCCAAATTTTGGTTTTTGGGGAAAAAGAGTAGGAATCTGAGTAAAAGATTTTCAAAATCAAACCCAAAAGGTTTGCAGAATCTCATTTTTTTAGGGTGTTTTCGAAATCTTATTATAAAGGTTTTCAACCTCAAAATTAAAAAAAGCAAAATCAAATATGCATAAACAAAAAAAAACATTAAGAAAAAAAAGATAGGGTCGTACCTCGAATGTTTTACACAGAGTCAAGCTTCTAAGCATATTCCAACCAAATCGGAAAACCCTAAAGAGGAAGCCAAATACATAAACAATTAGAAACCCTAAATATAATTGTGAAAAAGAACGAATAAATCAAACCGAACACCATGAGGAAAAAGAATTCCAGCTGATGGTAGCTGCTTTTCACACCGATCAAGCATTCATGTACTCATCTAAAAAAAAATCAAAACCCTAAATTCGTAGAACATAAAAACAATTGTAAAATCCTAAACCAAATTTGCGATCTATAGAAAGCGAAGAACTATTTGTTAGAATTTTTGGAACAATTCTCTGACTTAAAAAAAGAAAAATTGATGGAGAGAGTTTTCAAAAGAAAAGATGAAGCGACTGAATTTGGAAGAAACATTGTCTCCAATATGATTTTATTTAGAATTAACTGTGAGAAATGCCCTACTCCAAGGGAACAATGGCTAAGATACGACACTTTAAATCCTCATTATATTGATGACTGCACTATACAATCCAAATAACCTAACACTGATTTTACTAACAACATAGGGGAAAGACAACTCCCGACAACTAAGCTTCAAACCATAGACAAGTATTTCTAACGGCAGAGGAAAACCCTAAGAGAGTAAATTACTTGAACAAAAGACACGATCAAGTAATATCCTTGAGCTAAGATGAAAACCTAAAGATCGACCCTGAAATCTAAAGATGATAAGCTCAAATTTACCCTTTGAACTACTCTCTCAAATTAAGAGATCAGTTGTAAT
>OVAX01005106.1:0-10104 GCA_900406405.1 Lepidium africanum
ATATATATATATATATATATATATATATATATAATAGAGGAATATGGTTTTCGGTAATAATTGAATTCGAGTTGTTTTAAATTTTCTTTAAATTAACGAATTGTATATTATAATTAAAATGAATTGAATTGTATACTACAATTGATATGATTCGAATAGTATATTACTATTAATATAATTTGAACTGTATATTACAATTATTATGATATGACATATTCCTTAATTATATCCAAATGTTATAAAATAGAAATTATTGAATAAATTTTTAAAATATTCACATATTACTTGAAATAAGAGTTTAGCTCTGTAATAAATGTTATTCGTTTATATGATTAGATAAATTTTACCTTACTAACTTTTAAATTAAACAACTAATTTCTAATGACATAGAATGTAATATAATACATCATTATAAGATTATTTTCATAAAAATTTACCTTATTATTATATAGAAGATTTTTACTTGAACAAAAAATCAGACAAACATATATATAAAGTGAAACTCGAACCTAAATCCAAATTAAAGTGAATATTTTTGTTATATGAAAATTATTCTCGTCAAGAAATTAGTTCATATCATAATAAATGTTGATATCATTTATACATGTTACGATTTAGAATTTTAGAACATAATATAATCAAAATTATAATGAATACAACCGAGTAAAATCATTAAACTGTGGAAATAAATCTTTAGTAATAAATTCAAATAAATATATGTATATCGACCATATTAATATCTCCTTTGTTTCTATATTTATTATAATAATAACTTGTTTTAAAAAAGTTACTATACTCATTTCGTATGTATCTAGTCAAGTTTATGAGTTGTGTATAAATGGTAAACGAATCTATCATCATCAATATTATTGCTATCATATTTGAATATATTATAGTCAAAATTATATAGATACTATAGCTAAATTATTGCAACACACAACCAATCATAGTCATTCAATTGTGGAAAAATTCTTTAGTAATAAATTCAAGTAAATTATATGTATATAGTCTCTAAAATAATATCTTCTTTGTTTATATAATTATTAGAATAATTACTAATTGTAAAAAAGAGTAATGAATTTTATGTGTATATAGTCAAATTTATGAGATATAATAACTATTTAATGGAATATATCATCTTTAATAGTATTGCTATAATTTCTGAAATCTATTATAATCAATACTATAGATAAATTGTTGCAACACCTCTGATCAAAATTAGTATAAGATAGACACTAAATTGTCACATACAGCGATTATATAAAATAAGTTATAAGGTTTAATAAGATAAGTTGTAAATTCCAAACAGAGGTTAAAATAAAGAGAATAATTCAAAAATTTTATCCATAATTCCAAATTAAATCGAATGATTTTCCTTTCCCCGTTTTTTTTTTTTTTTTTTGATAGAAAAGGATAACCTTTTCTTTATTAAAAAAGGCTTTGTTTTTTATTAAAAACATTTTTAAGGTTGAATTAGATCAAATTTACAAGTTTTGTTGGAGGTAGATTATATAATCAAAATTTTAAATTTTAAAATTTATATAGTAAGATATCTAAGAATATAAATCTTCAAAAATACACAAAATAATACAAAAGACGTTTTCGCTTTACAGATGTTAGAGTTTAACGAAGAAAAAGAGATGAAGCAAGAACGCGAAAGTTAACAGAAGGATGGAAACTTTGGCAATGAAAAACAAAATTCTCATTATTATAATTTTTTGTTGATATAAACAAAATTATTATTTGAAATGACTATCTTCCCAAAGGTATTTTCAATTCTTCCTAACATTAATAGAACTGTTAGAGATTTAGAGCCATTCTAATAAATGTCAATCAGTTGTGTTGAAAAATATGTAAAATAGATGAAATCAAATGCGATTTATATAAAGATGATGTAATACTAAAAAAAAAAGAAAAAGATAGTCAAAGTAAAATTGATATTACTAATGTAATGCTGAAAATTCCATGGATAGTGATTAGTAAAGTCGTAAAGTCAAATTAAGAATTGAAAAATCTTAAGGTAGTGTTATTGTCCAGTGATTATTTATATTTATATTTGTCAGTTTCTTTTAAATTTACCTATGTATAATGTCACTGTAGTCATGTGCTGTTATTTAGAACAAAAAATTAGTATCACTTCGAATTTATAAGAAATTTCAAATTTACAATAATTTAATTACTAAAAGATAAATTCTAGATAGTGAATGTAAAAACTATGTTATGTTCTTTTATATGTATAATAGAACGGATGTGATTACTTTAGTGATATCGTAAAGACCAAGAAAACATAACTAAATTGGCCTTGCTCTATATATACATTGGTCAATAGATCAATTATAAGATCAAATCAAAGACAATGGGTTCAAAGATATCATCACACATAATTGCTCTTCTGTTATCTCTTCTCATTCTGATTTTCGCTAATTCATCTCAAGTGAGAGTTGTCGAGGTTACAGACCGCAAAGCTTCGTAAGTACTTATCTTTATAATTTGACTATTTCACATTCATCATTCAAGTTGCATATTTTAATACAGTAATTAAAAATTCTCATTTGAATTAGATTTTTGAACCTAAAGAAATGAAGACACTCAGGATATGTTGTTTGAAATTTGATGTTGCACTAAAATTTCCCGGAGTGTCGACTCCAAACTCAATCACATGTGGAACTTCCCCTGCATCGACGGAAAATAATAGCAAACCTTGCGAACGTTCTCCAAGAAAAGCTCCATAAGACTATAAGACACTAGTTTCATTCATGTTTTGGAATTTCAAGTTTTCTGATTTGGTTTCTCATCTGATGTAAGAATAAATATACACTGTAGATTGATAAAGCATACAACTCTATGTATAACTTATATTTATGGTTGTGAGGTACTTTTTTCTTTTGTTTATATTAGATAATAAATATGGTGTTGTAAATGATAGTTCAAAGGAAATTGTAGGGACAAAAATCCAACACCAAACTTTAGGGACAATGCTACAACCCCAACTATGAAAAAACCATGAATAATTCAAAGGACCCAAAAACACAACGCGGAAAATGAAATAACAGATATAGACATAAAAAGAGCTGACATGGCCGTATACATAAAGGTTTTTTTGATAGGAATAGATTGTATAAATAGGGAAGGTTGGATGGCATAGAATTTTGACGTACAAAATAGAAATAAATTCTTCTCATCAGCTACAAAACAGAGTATTGACGATATTCTTTATGTTTTTCGTCAACATTTACATGTTCAAATGTTTATATTTCTGAAGAATATTTATGTCTATGTCATTATTTGCGTCCATGTTTATATCCATGTTTATGTCCATCTCTATGACACTATTTTCTTATGTGAACAAAATAAAGTGTTTGGTTTCTTGTCCTAATGTAAGAATATATGTATACTGTGTACACTGATGAAGTAAGTTACACCCCCATGTAATCTATATTTCTGATTATATATATTATATACTGTCTATATATATTGTTTTATTGTATATATATACTTTTATCCAATAATGGAGACTTGTTTGGTTTTTTTTTGGGTTAAATTATGGAGACTTGTTCATCATATATAGTTTCGTTAGGTCAAAACGTCAGCTCATTGTGTTAGAGGATTCTTTTACTTTTTTTTGTTAAATTGTGTTAAAGGATTCATCCACAGTAAAATCACTATGACGTAGCATTCTTGATGGTTATGAGACAAAAAAAGATAGACAAATTAGCAAATTTGTCCGTGGAATTGATTTGTTTTATCAGCACGTCAAGGAACAAGACCATCTTATGCTTGAAGAAGCATCCTACATGGTCGTGAATTACTATCCGAAGGTTTAGTTAAATCTATTGGTAATGGGAATTTTACTTAAGTATGGTTAGATAAATGGATCTTCGATGGTACTCTTCGTCGGCCGTATAATAAGGAACGCCAAATTAATTTGAACCTTAAGGTCTGTGACTTGATTACAGTTCAGGATGATTGGGATACAACATCTATTCTTCGTCTGTTTCCACCATTAGATGCAGACAGGATTCTCTCTCATCCCTCGGCATCTTCGTGTGTAGACTCTTGGTTTGGGGTTTACTCTAAAAGTGGTCTCTATACGGTTCAAAGTGGAGCATGGTTAGCTTCAAGATCATCTCCCTCATCAGACTTCCCTCCTCCGGAATTACAACGCCTTAATCTTCTCAAGAGTCGTGTGTGGAAACTTTATACCCAACCTAAAATCAAGATATTTTTACGGCGTATACTCTCAAATGCTCTTGCTGTGGCAGTAACCTTACGCTCGCGTGGGATACAAGTCTCATCTCTTTGTTCCATTTGTTCTCCCGGTGATGAAACCATTGCTCATGTCTTGTTTGAATGCTCATTAGTGAAGCGTGTATGGGATGAAGTGTCTTTCTTCCGCCTCCCGAGTGTTCCTTCATCGTCTATTGATGATTATCTTGACGCTCTAATATGTGCAGTTGAATCAAGTCGTGGTGTTAGTTATCGTTGTAGCTCTCTCCCTTGGATTCTATTGAATGTTTGGAAGCAGTGCAATAGTGTTATATTCTCCAATCTCTCGGCTGATGCTAGACTCTTAGTGGCTAACTCCTTGATTGAAACTGAAGCTTGGTTTGAAGTTAATAAGAAAGTAGATCCCTTACTTAGTCTGCACTCATCTCGTATCCTTTGTCCACAGTCTTGGAAACGACCATAGTGGGAAGCTCTAAAATGTGATACTAGCTTGGCTTGGACAAACTCTAGTCGCTTATCCGGAATGGCTTGGATTGTCCGGGATCATTTTGGTATCACCAAGTTCCATGCATGGGATGCTCTTTCTGCTTCTCCTTGTCGTTTTTCAGCTCCTTTATGTTGTCTTTTGTGGGCTGTTACTTCTATGGTCGATCTTCGTTGTGATAAGGTTGAGTTTGGCGTTGATTCTAAAGATATTGTGGAGGCTGTCCTTCATCCCACTGCTTGGCCTCTCTTCCGTTTTTTGCTTGATGCTATCCATAACAAGCTCTATCATCTTCGATCTTGGTCTTTATCGCCTTCCTTTGGACGAGCCAACTCTTGTGCTTGTAAGATATCTCTCAGTGTTACTCGTGAAGGTCGATTTCATTCTTATTTAGCTTCGGGTGAACCATCATGGCTCTCATCACTCTTTGCAGCGGATAGACGTTGTCTTTCTATTTAGGAGTCTCTAGTTCTCCTTTGTTTCTTCAATTCTTTGTTCTTTTACTTTGTGAACTTTTAAGTTCCTTAATAATATTAGGTTTTGCATTAAAAAAAAAAGGTAAAAACTTTTAATTAAATTATTTTTTGAAAAAACGAAAATCTTACAAGTGAAATAAAATTTCCATGGAACGTATAAAATTTATAAGTCAAGTCAACATTTGAGAAAATATGACTTTAAAATTATTAATCGGATAGCCGAGTTCTTCTGAATCTGATAGTTAGGATGATCCAGCTAATGATTATAATATCTAGGATTTGATTTTTCTCCTCTACGCAGTTGCTAGATTAATAAGAATTTAAAGGTTGTATTAGAATATGGATCGGGCCTTATCGATTCAATTGTTGACAAAAAAAATTATTAATCGGATATAGTCATAGTCTCATAAATTTTAATAAACAATTTGTACACTTGTAATCAAGTAATTATTATAAAGGTATTTTTTGAAGGAAACGTAGGCAGAACCCGTGTTATGCAATTGATGTAAATAAGCGATTCGTGAGAAGTTCTAAGACTAAATAAAAACAAATATTGAGATAGTCAAAGTAAATAGTAGTAATGCAGGCAAAAATTTCATCATCGTTGATAGTAATCAATAATATTATGGTTCTACAGTCCAATCAAACATTGAAAATTGGCTATTTAAATCGTTGGGTATTGTCTAGTGATTTGTTTTTATTATTTGTCAACATCTTGCAACTTTACACTAATTTACAAACGGCAATGTAGTTTTCGCTATTATTTAAAACAAAAGTCTATATTTTAAAAATCTATAAGAAATTTCAAATTTGCAATAATTTAATTTTTAATTTTTTTTATTTTAAATGTTAATGGATTAATAAATTTACAATAATTTCAAATTTGGAATAATTTAATTTATGTACATATAGCCCAAAAAATATATTTCGTCAAATAATTAAATGTTCACTTATCCAGCTTTTTCTAACTGAGTTCGACTCAAAAAAATTGTGCAATTCCGCATAACAGAATTTTCGTTACGGATAATCAAATTTTGTCTATCGTTGATTAAAAACTGTTATTTTTAATATGAAAATATGATTATTTTAGTAATATTGTAAATACAAAGAAAACACATAAGAGCATTTTGGCAGTACTCTATATATATTGGTCAATTGATTAAATAGATTATCGAACCAAAGAAAATGGGTTTTAGTAAGCGGCATTTATTCTAGTTGTAGGCGGTAAGTTCACTAAATAGCAGACGCACTTGCACATTCAGGGATCTAGTCCCACCGCTATATTATGTAGGAACTTAGCTAATGGTCGTGCAGTTGTGGTCTAATATTGACAAAAAAACGAAAAAAAAAGGGTTTAAAGGCATCATCACATTTAATTGCTCTTCTCTTATCTCTTCTCATTCTAATTTTAGCTATTTCCTCTAAAGTAAGAGTCGTCGAGGCTAGAAATGGCAAATGTGGTAAGTTCTTATCTGTGGAATTTGAGTACTTCACAATATGGCATAGGTTACTACAGCCTCAAATGAAATCAAGCACTCATAATAAGAATTTGATTTTGCAGCAACCGGAAGGCGAATGATGAAGAACATTCCACCCTCACAAACATGTGGAGATTCTCCTGCATCAAGAACTTTAATACTGCTTCTTACAACCCTCCATAAAACTACAAAGACATTTGTTGCGTACTTTCGTTTATGTTATGAGATTTCAGATTTATGTGAACTAAAATAAAATATCTGGTTTTCTGATTTGGTTTCTAAGCGTATACTGTAGATTGGTGAAGTATACAACCCCATGTAACGTGTTTGTATATATCTCCTATATAATAAGTTCACAATAACCTTTCTTTTTCTTAAAGGATATTTATTTTGGTAAAAGGATATTCTAGTTCAAAGTAACCTTTATGATGATTCTTACATAACATTTAAGTTTTTTTTTAAACATTAGAATTACGCAAGTTAATCTTGTAAAATACATACTTGGTGGTTTTCCAACAATTTATCTTTTTTTTTTGGTCGAATTTCCAACAAACAGTGGACTACAACTGAACAGAGAAAAGAGGAATGTTGGGCTGAAACACAAAATAAGACTTGTATCTCGAAAGACCTAGAAACTTAGATGGCATAGCAGCGCCACACATCTTTCGAACAAGCTGCCACATGTTTACTCAAGAGAAGCTCCGCCATACAATCGCCGGCCGACGATCGAGGAAAACACCACCAAAAAACGCCGCATGTCTTGCTCTCATCTCCATTGCCAAGCTCATCTGATAATCTCCTTTTTCAAAAGCATTATCCTCTGTTTAGCTGCAAGACCCAATATATCGATCTTGTAATCCCACCATCATGCTTCTCCTCGATGGGCGACGGAAGCATCGAAGATATTATTTCCCGAGAAATTTAAATCGTCACTTAGATGTAGAGGAAGTCTCAGCCACCAATGTTAGAGAAATCGTAGGGAAGAGATGAGACTGCCAAAGAGGTCGGACGAAATCCGACATGGAATCGGAAAAACGGAATCGGAAAAGCCCCCATATTTATTACTGGACTAAGCAGAACCGATATATTACATGGCGAAGAGAATCTCGAGCACATTCTCTCTAAAAATTTTGAAGTAGAGAAGAGACAAAAGATTGAAGAAAACTAGCAAGGGTTGGAGGGAAAATTCTCTCTAGAGTAGAGAGAGAAAAACCCTTGCTTTTGCACAAATGATACATATTTTTACATTTCATTTTTATTTACTAAATCTTTTTTTCATTACAGTATTTTTAATTAAAAACGAATATATTATAATATAATTTTATATAAAACACTCTTGCGTTCAATTTAATATAAATATTTTATTTACTTACATATGGTGAAAATCTATATTTGTGTTTGTTTTTGTTATTTACCCTCACTACATAAACCTTCTATACTATACATAGCTTCTATATTTGCATTGACCATATGAATCACTTTTATTTATGTAGAATAGTGAATATGATTAGTTAATTTGTTTTAATTTTGCTATGATTATATTCTTAATTTTTATTGAAAATACTGTTGACAAATTTTTTTTTATCTGTTATGAATAATTCAGAGTTATCTTTATTCTTGTAGAATGTTAGGTATATATAGGACAATAAGACTACGGTTTCTTCCTCGATATTTCCATTGTAAAATCTGCTCATTTTCTTTATCTTGTATTCTTATATGTAGAACCAATAAGTCTATCACACTTCATGTGATCTTTAGACTCTTGATGCAGTTGATATTGTCCTTGGACATCAACTTTATTGAAGTGATAACACAGATTTTTAACCCTATTATCCTACTTCAAGTGCACAGCAAATTGAGTAGTATTCTTCGGGTCGAATCCACAAGAACCAATTTATCATACTATCAATTCTAAGACTAAACTAGAGCTAAGATGAAACAATTGATTGTAAGTACTTAATTAAACAAGAAGTAAATAACGATAAACTGAATAGATTAAAGACATCAAGTAAAGGGAATTCAACAAGAAATCACGGAATTCGAACTAGGAAACTATTCAGGATAAATAAGGTTCAATCTCGACTCAGACATAAAAGCATAGCTAATCCACCGTCGTGGTATTGACTAATGTATCTAACAACCTAGAAATTCTAACTATCATTGGCACTAGAGATCTAGACACGCATTACCGATTAGGTATGATAAGTCCACAATCAACCTTAGCATCAACTTTCATGATTAAAAATTGATTACTCATCTAAGGAGGATCTAATTCCTAACAAGCTTTTGCAATGTTAACTCTACCCTAAGCATTAAGACAAGCCTTAGATTGAGAACACATCAAGCAATACCTATTTTTCCCTAATTCATTAATTCCCTAACAACCTTAGAAAACCCTAAACTTGATTAAGGAACTACTCAGACATGATTAAGAAACACAATTCAAAAGACATAATAGAAAGCATGAATAAAATTGCAATTGAATATAAAAGGTTTAGAATTCTTCTCCAATATTGTAGAGGTTAGAAATCTTCTCTTCAAGCATAAAACAAAAACTAAACTTGTTGTTCTCTGTTCTGTGTCTCTAAACGTAATTAAAAACCTAATTTTTAAGTGTATAACACATTGGTACAAAAATAAGGAAAACTTGATATGAGCTTTGCAGCATCGATGATCGATCAATCGTGAGGCTTGATCGATCGATCGTGATTAAATCAGTCGATCTTGATAGCTCCAAGTCGATCCTCAGGTCGGCCGCAAAACACCTTGAGATGTTGATCGATCGATCCACAGATGTGTGGTCGATCATGAGGTCGTGCGCACATTCTAGCTGAAGGATGTGATTGATTTATCACAAGAGTGATCGATCATTTGTGATGTTTTTGCTAGATTCTCTTCAAATCTAAGCTCCAGTGCGTGCTCCAAGTACAATACCCAAGTTATCCCTATTTCATACCTGCAAAGACTTAAAAACACCAACAAAAGGTTTGAAAACATACGTATTAGTGAGCTTGAAACCGATAAAACAAGGTATATCATGAAACATAGCTGGAATATGTGGTTTTGTCACTTTCTTTAGGTCAGTATATCTCATAACTACCGTTAATAGATTATCTTTTAAACGTATAGATTATATTTTAAAGTATTGAAATACGAGGATCAAAGATATTTTTTTCTTTCATTATATTTCTTTTCCTGCTTTATATTTTCTTCTCCCTGATGTTGGAAAGACTAACTCACTTAAAATAACAATCACTAAATTGCTTATTTATAATTTAAGAAATTTATATATTAAGGGAGTCTTATATCCACTATATATATATATATATATATATTTCAAATCTCTTTTGAGATTCCATCATATAGCACTGTTGTGGACTAACTGTTGGGAATGTCCTGAAATCAATCCTACTGTGTATACATACGAAGACGTATAATC
>OVAX01005107.1:0-10102 GCA_900406405.1 Lepidium africanum
TATGCAAAATGGAATAGAAAGTGCTATGGAATAATGCAAACTCAAGCTAAATGATCACAAAGTGAATGATAAATGAGTCCTAAAACTAGTGAAAATGCACACATATCAAGTCCCTTTCTTACCAAGTCAATTCTAAACCACCTCAAGTAAGTGAATTGGGTGAGATTAGGAATATGATGAGACAAATCATTGAGGGTCAAGCAAGAAGCCAAGTTGAGATGACTTCAAGATTGGATAAGATTGAGCACAAGGTTGAAGTTAGTCGCACGGAGTCCAAAGCTAAATTTGAAGATATCTACTCTCATTTAAAGGATCTTGACCAACATATTTCACAAGTGACCTTAACTAATACAAGGTTTGTTCCTATTTCTCCAAGGAAATCTAAAGATTCACTCAAGGCTTATTGTAAGTCTATAACACTTAGAAGTGGTAAGGAGTTACCCCTAGGACGGTTGCAAAAGAGAAAAATGAGGAGCCGGTTGCAGAACAAGATGAAGTCATTGACTTGGGAGAGGTTCCGGTAGGTGAAAGTGAAATAGTTGAGGAACATAAACGACATAGTGAAGCAAAGGACAAGGATGAGGATGATTTTCTTGAGAAAGCAAGAAAGTATGTACCACCACCATATGAACCAAAGTTGCCATTTCCGGGCCGTTTCAAGAAACAAATCTTGGCTAAGCAAAGAGAGAAGTTTATAGAACTTATGGATGGAATTACGGTCATGATGCCACCCATGGACGTGATAAAGTCCAATCCTACTTACTCAAGATTTTTAAAGGATTTGGTTGCCAATAAAAAGAAGATGGAAGAGGGGATGGTAATGATGAGCTATCCATGTAGTGCCATCATCAAAAGAGACCTACCTAAAAAGCTTGAAGATTCGGGAAGTTTTACTCTTCCATGTGCTTTGGGAACTTCAAAATTTTCTAAGTGCTTGTGTGATTTGTCATCAAGTGTGAACCGTATGCCTCTCACTGTGGCAAAGAGGATTGGGATTACATCATTTCAAAAGTATAGGATTTTGTTGGTTTTGGCCGATCGCTCGGTTCGGATTCCGGTTGGAGTAATAGAGGATTTGCCCTTGAGAGTTTGGGAATTCGATGTACCTACTAACTTTGTGGTGTTAGAGATGGACGAGGAACCGGTAGACCCACTCATTTTAGGAAGACCTTTCCTTGCAACAGCTGGGACATTGATTGATTGTAAGAGGGGACGAATTGGTTTGCAACTTGGAGACTCAATCGTTAATTTCAACATAAAGAGGATAATGGATAAGCAGAACGTAGGGAATTAATGCTTCATAATCAAGACTTTAGATATGTTGGAAGGTGAAATGAATGAAGAATTGAGTATTGAAGATCCATTGCAAATCACCTTGACCATGAAGAAGAGTGGATATAACTATTTAAGTCTTGATAGTATGAAGTATGAAGAAATGCTAGATTCATGTGAGGTACTTTCTAGTGAAACCAAACCCTAGAGTTGGAGCCTATTTCAGTTAATGAGTCAAAGGAAAAGAGTAAAGGAATCATTGAGGAAGACCCATGGAGTGAACTCTTGGCACCAAAAGTGGATCTTAAACCATTACCAAAAAGGCTAAGGTACACTTTTCCTGAAATAAACTCTACTTATCCGGTCATTATAAATGATGAATTAGACGATAGCGAGGTAGCCTTGTTGTTGGGGGAATTGAGAAAGTTTAGGAAAGCCATAGGGTATTCGTTAGATGACATCAAGGGAATATCCCAAGAGCTTTGCGTGCATATGATCCATTTAGAAGATGAATCAAGGACTTCCATTGAACCACAAAGAAGATTGAATCAAAACTTGAAAGATGTGGTGAGGAAAGAGATTCTTAGACTTCGAGATGCGGGGATCATTTATCCAATTTCGGATAGCAAATGGGTCTCTCCCATTCATGTTGTACCAAAAAAGGGTGGTGTGACCGTGATTAGGAATAATAGAGATGAGTTGATTCCGACTAGGATAGCAACCAGACATAGGATGTCCACATATTATAGGAAGTTGAACTTTAACACTAGAAAGGATCATTTTCCATTGCCATTCATATTATTGCTTTTTGGATGGATTTTCGGGTTTCTTCCAAATACCGATTCATCTCAATGATCAAGAGAAGACAACATTTACATGCCCTTATGGTACCTTTGCTTATCAAAGGATGCCATTTGGACTATGTAAATGTACCGGCCACATTTCAACAGTGCATGTTGTCTATATTCCAGGATTTGATTGAAGAGGTGATGGAAGTTTTTATGGATGACTTTTCAGTGTATGGTTCTTGTTTTCGTGCTTGTTTGTCTAATCTATGTAGGTTCTTACAACGTTGTGAAGATACGAACTTGGTTTTAAATTGGTAAAAGTGCCACTTCATGATTCGAGATGGTATTGTACTCGGTCACCGGATTTCTAAAAAAAGGATTAAGGTTGATAAGGCTAAGATTGAGATAATTGAGAGTTTGTCGCCACCATCTACGGTTAAGGGTATTCGAAATTTCTTGGTACACGCCTGGTTTTACCACAAGTTCATCAAGGATTTTTTGAAGATTGCCCGGCCTTTAACTCGGCTTCTTTGTAAGGACGTTGAGTTTAACTTTGATGAAGAATACCACAAGGCGTTCATGCAACTCAAGGAAGCTTTGGTAAGCGCTCCGATTGTGCAAGCTCCAGATTAGAATTTACCCTTCGAAATCATGTGTGATGCTAGTGACTATGCGGTTGGAGCTGTTTTGGGTCAAAGGAAAGATAAAAAGCTTCATGTGATCTACTATGCAAGCAAAACTCTCGATGAGGCTCAAATGAGGTATGCGACTACGGAGAAGGAATTCCTTGCCATGGTATTTGCATTCGAGAAGTTTCGATCTTATTTAGTGGGATCAAAAGTTATTGTCTACACGGATCATTCGGCACTGAAATATTTGATGAAGAAGAAGGATGCCAAACCAAGGTTGTTGATATGGTCTTATTGCTTCAAGAATTTGATGTAGAGATCATTGACAAGAAGGGAATTGAAAATGGAGTTGCTGACCACCTCTCAAGGCTTCAAGTAGATGATGACTTGCCCATGAATGATACGTTGAGGGAAGAACACATTTTGTTTATCCGAGCAATCGAGAACACAACAAAGATCGTCGATGAAGTTGCAACAGTGGAAAAGTTGAGTGAAAATGGGCCTTGGTATGCGGATATTTTGAATTACATATCTTGTGGAGTAGAACCGCTTAATCTCGACAAGTATGATGATAAGAAATTCTTCAAAGAGATTAGTAGGTATTATTGGGATGAACCGTATCTCTATAAGCAAGGAAAAGACAGACTTTATAGAAGATGCATGGCAGACGAAGAAGTGCAAGGGATTTTGTTTCATTGCCATTGGTCTAGCTACGGTGGTCATCTAGCTACTTTTAAGACGATAACAAGAGTTCTCCAAGCAGGTTTTTGGTGCCTTCTATGTTTAGAGATGCTCAAAACTTCATCTCAAAATGTGATGAATGTCAACGCCAAGGGAACATTGGAAGAAGATAAGAAATGCCTTAGAATTTCATTTTTGAGGTAGAAATTTTTGACGTTTGGGGAATGGATTTCATGGGACCTTTTCCTTCTTTGTATGGTAATGCCTACATCTTGGTTGCAATTGATTATGTATCTAAGTGGGTGGAAGCCATTTCAAGTCCAACAAATGATACAAGAGTTGTAATCAAGCTATTTAAATCGGTAATTTTCCCGAGATTTGGTGTTCCAAGGGTTGTCATAAGTGATGGAGGAAGCCACTTCATCAATAAGGTTTTTGAGAATCTTTTGCGGCACAACGTTGCAACCCCTTATCATCCTCAAACTTCGGGTCAAGTTTAAGTTTCCAATCGGCAAATCAAGGAGATTCTTTCAAAAACAACATTAAAAGCTCCAAAGGATTGGTCAAGAAAGTTAGATGATGCATTGTGGGCTTATAGGACCACATACAAAACATCATTGGGAACTACACCATTTAACATGCTATATGGAAAAGCTTGTCATCTCCCGGTTGAGTTGGAATACAAGGCTAATTGGGCTATTAAGTTGTTGAATTTTGATCTCAAGCAGGCTGTGGAAAGACGATTGATACAGTTGGAAGAACTTGATGAAATGCGTTGTGATGCCTATGAAAACTCAAAAATTTATAAGGAAAAGACCAAGGCCTTTATGATAAAAAGATTGTTAAGAGGGAGTTTAAAATGGGAGACAAGGTCCTATTATTTAACTCTCGGTTGAAGATTTTCCCGGGAAAGCTTAAGTCTCGATGGTCAGGTCCGTTCGAAGTTAAGAAAGTTTTTCCATATAGTTCGGTTGTGCTTTTGAATTCCTCTGGAGAAGAGTTTATGGTCAACGGCCACCGTGTGAAGGCCTATCTTGCTGACTCCCAAGACGTGTTGGTGGAGAAGATTCCACTACCCGATCCTCAAACCGCATAAAAGCGGGGAACAACGTCGAGCTTGAGACGTTAAACAAGCGCACTTAGGAGGCAATCCCAAGCATATCCTTTGTACATATTGCTTTTAAATTTTAAAACTTGTTGAGTTGGTTTTTGGTCATATTGAGATTTTTGTGATCTTTGGAATGTTTTTGTGTTTGGTTTCGGTGTAGGGTGCAAGCAAAGGGTGTATAGGATAAAGGAAGTAAGGATTGAAGTGAAGAACGAAAGATGAAGCTTGGAATGGAACATGACCCGCGGCCCAATCCGATCGCGACCGTGGTTGTGACAAAGGCCGCAGACCATTTCCATACGACCCACGATCGCCTCCTATAGAGACCCGGATCGCGACCCTTCTCGCGGATAAAGAAAGTACGACCCGCGGTCATGAATTGGCCGAGACATGAGTCGAGAGGAAGACAAAGGAAATCACCCGCGGGTAAATCTCCTCGAGGCCTCGGTCGTGACACATCTCACGGATCATGCTCAACACAACCTGCGACCCACACTAGCCGCGGGCCAGGTCGCAGTCCACTCTATTTTTAAAAAAAAATATTTATTTATTTATGGCATCTTCTTCACTTCACTCTTCCATTTTCAAACAAAACCATTTTCTCTCTACATCTCAAAAAAATTTTGATTTTTATAAATTGAGTTTCAAGAGCTTTTAAATCATTTTCTTAAATCCTTTAGCATTTCTTTCAAGTTTTACTCATTTAATTTGCAAATCTAATCCAAGTAAGTGCAAAATCTCATCTCAAATCTCCATTTTTGCTCTAATTTACAAATCTTTGATTGCTTGGTTAAATGAGTTGATTTGAGTTTGTTTTTGCTTGGAAATGGTTAGAAATAGCTTGGTAGCGTGATTTGAGATTAATTTCAAAAGGATTAGTGCTAATTTGATGAATTAAGGTTTAGGGTTCTTGAGATCCAATCTTGTTCTTGAGTGAGAAAATATTTTGGGGGGAAATGCTTGATTATGGTCTTGATAGCTTCCTTTTGGGCTAATTAGAAAGGATTCATTGTACTACATAGGGAAATTCCATCTAATTCTTGCTCAATTTTGAATTTTGATGATTGAATTGTTGTTGACCATAGGTTGACTAGAGTTTACTTGTGTTGATTTTTTCAATTAATTGATTTTTCTTGCCAAATTTGCCTCCTTGATTGATTGTGAGCTTAATTGTTATTGAATATTGCTTATTTAATTTCCAATGACTATAATTGAATGTTTTTGATTGAATTTGGCATTAATTAAGCAATTTTCACATTTTCTTGAAATAATTGGTGTTGTGGATTTTTAGTAGAGAATGGCACCAAGCAAGGATCATGATAACAAGGTTGCAAGCACATCAAAAGGAAAGGGAAATATGCTTGATAAAGCACCTAAAAAGAATGCCTAACATCCAAGAGAAGAACTGAAGTCAAAGAAGAGGGCAAGTGAATAAGGGAAGGAAACGCCGAATGATTTGCCTCCAAGAGGACCAGTTCCATTCTCTAAGTTCGAAAAGAAATCATATGACAAGCAACTAGCGATCACCTACAAACCCACTCCTTACCTCCAAATTGGGACACTGGAAGTAATGGGAATCAAGGATGATGTATTTGCTATCCTCAAAAATATAGGCTTGGAGAAGTTTGCTAGTTTGAAGAATTTGGTATACCCGGAACCGGCTAGAGAGTTCTTTGGTACGGTTAGATTGGCTTACAAGGATGAAAACCACCCAATCCCAAATGAAACTACATTGCACTTCCAGATGCATGGAATGAGGCATAACATAACAATGAAGGAAGTGTGTGAAGTTTATGGGTTCCCTTATGAAGAAGAGCCTTGTTACTATCGGTTCAATGAAGTAAATGAGTTTGAAACATTATAGCAACCATGCGAGCTAGTGGATCACCAAAAAACCGTTGGATTCGGAATCCGGCCATCCGTGTGGTAGCCAAATTTTTAACAAACACCATTTGCTCTAGGAGTGAGACCGGGACAATCAATGGAACCAAAATATGCATGTTGTACACCGGTTTATACCCGTTCCTTAAGAAAGAAGATGGTACTCCTTGCATTGATGAACTACCACAAACCAATGTCAATCTTGGTTGCGTTTTTAAAAACTCTATGCTAAAGGTGAGGTTCAATGAGAGGAAAGAACAAGTGTGTAGAATGGTGGGACTAATAACTCCACTTTGGGAGAACATTGGGTTGCCTTATGACAAGTTTACACCGGATAGAGCAACTGAACCAATGGATGAGAATTATTTTGTAAAGACCAAGATTTTGGAGTGGAGGAACGGCTTAAGGTATTTTTCATACATGAATAGGAATGGGAAATTCAAGACCATGCTTTTGCCATGTCCGGAGAAGACTTCCTTGGATAGGATGGAAAGCATCGAGTTTGAATATGGAGAAAAAGAAGAATCCGTGGAAGCTTCTTCGTCCAATGCACAAAACAATGCTTCGGATTTGCTAGGTTGGGAAATTCCAACGGTTGCTTTCACACCAAGGACGGCAAAGGATCAATCACTCATCACCATCATCAAGAACCAAGTGAAAATCATCAAGAGACTAGGTTGGATAAAAAGGAAAATGAAGACACATCAAGGGTATGTCTCGGACGATGATGAAGCGCCTACACCAAGAAAAGAAGAAGTTGGTGGGAGAGTTGAGAACCAACAAGAATCGGTCAATGGTCAAAACGAGTCCCCTTTTCAAAGACAAGAGGATTGGGATGAAACCTCCATTACCCCCAATTTTGAGACCACATGTGGGTCTCCTAAGTAGAAAAGGTACCAATCACTAACCTTGTAAATACTTTTTCCTTTTGCATTTTTATGTTTGTTTTTGAGGTTTCCTTATCTTGAGCTTGTTATCTCACCAAGACGGTGAGAAATAAGTCCGGGGGAGGGAGCCTAGTGGCTAATGGTATTTTTAGTTTTGTTGTTTTCTATTCTCTTGAGTCCTTTTTCTATTTTTGCATTTTTCATAAAAAATTTCGAAAAAAAGCAAAAAAAAGTATGCATATAGTTTGCATTTGCATATCATTCTAGGATTGAGTCTTAGATTCATATAGGTTTGCATGGGAATAAGGATATTATTGCCTTGAGTAGATTAAATGATTCACTTGCTAACTTCAACACCCAAGATGCTAATTGTTTGATGCTTTAGGCTGCTAGTTGAAATTACGGTTGAACCATGCTTGGAATGTTTGATTCTATGTTCTCTTTGATTGAAACTTGCTGTGATTTGAAGCTAAGCCTTGCTAATGGGAACCTAATTTGGACTTACAATTATCACACCTTGCATTGCACATTGAACTTGTGGATTACATATACATATTTGAGTATCTTACATCATTTTGCCACTCTTTGTTACTCAAATAGCTAGTTCAATTTATGAATTAGTCTCCACACCCTAAGCTTATCTTTATCCAAGCCCTTATCTTTCGTGTGTGTTAGGCCTATTTTTGGAAATGAGCTTGGGATAAACTGTTAGGTTCTAGCCGACAAGTGTGGTCTCTCATATAGTTTTGGTTCACGATTTTTGGACCAAATAGGACTAGGTGGGAATTGTATTTTGGGTGAGAGTGTGTATGTGTATTGAGCTTTAATGATATTTATGGGAAAAATGTTGAAGAAAGTGATCAAATGAGAAGGTTGTTCAAAGAAGGATTAGGAGATAAAGGGTAATGAAGTGAATGTAAAAAGGGTCTAGTAAAGGGTTTTGATTGCTTGGAATTGGTTATGTGGTTCAAGGGAATGAAAACAGAAGGATTAGAACCAAAAAAGATTAAAAAAGAGTTGAACCATAAGTCTTAAGAAGTCCAAACCCGCTAGATGTTCCAACAAGTTAAACCCCTCTCCTTAGAATGTAATGAAGCTAAAAAGGGAAAAGTTGATCTAAGAAAGTAAGGGAAAAGAGTGAGTTATCCTTGTGAGAGAAGGGTAGATTTTAGGATCAATTGGGATTATAGTAGCTTTAGGGACTTAAGTCGATTCTTGCATAGGTTGGGTAGATGAGAGTCTATTCTTGTATGTGTAGGTTGGCTTAAACCTTTAGCATTATCCTAAAGCTCATTTCATTTCTTGAGTGATCCTTGTATGTTGAGCATTGAACCTTATAGATGAAGAGATCATTTTAATCTCTTGACCTTTACCCTAACCAAGAAAGTTCACTTTGTTTTGCATTGTGTGATTCACGGTTCTTGATCTTAATGAATGTTAAAAGGCTTAGTTGATTTGAATGCATAGTGTAGGTTGAAGTTGAATGTAGATTGAGTTTTGATGAGTATGACTAGATTTTTGAGTAAACTTGGCGTCTAATGCATCCTAGAATTGCCATTTTAGATAGTGAGCTTAGCATTGAATCATATTAGTCTTTGGCTTTGAGTTCCCGGTCTCAACCTCTTCTTCGAATTTATGTCTTTGTTTACTTGAGGACAAGCAAAAGGTAAGTCCGGGAGAGTTGATATGTCTCATAGTTAGCCTAATTTTCATTGTATTTTAGCATCATTTTTAGTCTTTTAGTTGCACATCATGTCATTTTAGAGTCATTTTGTGTTTAGTTTGTGCATAATTGCGATTAGGACATGCATTTGCATATTTTTGGTGTTTTTCGGTATTTTAGGTGATTGGAACCTCAAAACATGAGGATTGGAGCTGAATTTGAGAAGTTGGAAGCTTGGAGGTTGGGATTATGCTTGGAGAGGAGAAGGCCCGGAGAAAAAGAGCGAAAAATTGGCCAAGCCGCGACTGGACCCGCAACCTGCACTGGTCGCGGACAAGATCTCTGTCTGCAGGACACGTCCAGACATGAAGCCGTGACTGGAACCGTGACCGCATCGTTCCGAAGCCTCGACCGCGGACACTTATCTTCACCCGTACGTACTCCCGCAACCGGACCCGCGACCTGCACTAGTCGCGGGTCATAATCCGAATCCCAGCGCCGAATCACGCAACCTCGACCGTGACCCACCTATCCCGCAAACCTCGGCTACAGGACACACCTTGACCTCGACCGCGACCTACTCCATCCGCGGCCACCAGACGTCTCGACCTCGGCTGTGTGAACCAACAACTTTGCAACTTTTGGTTTTTGCTAATTTAATCCGGTTTGTCCCAGTTTAGTGTTTTGTTTTAAGTGATCTGAAACCCTAATCCCATGTGTATAAATACATGGAATATGGTCCAAACACAAAAAGCTTGGAATTTCCTAAGAATTTTAAGATCTAGGCTTTCGTTTTCTCTCTAGTTTTCTCAAGAACACTTTGAAGATTGAAGAGAACCAAAACTTGAGATCCTTTGGATGATCCATTTCGTGGGTCATTTCTTAAGTAATTAAGAGTCTCTTGTTTATTTCTCTATCTATTTTCATTATGTTTTGCTTGTTTAAGTTGTTTGTTTGCATAATCATCATGAGTGAGTAATTGCTTAGAATGGTTTAGGTTTTGGCTACATCTAAAGCTTGGCTTTGTTTGTTTTATGCTTAGGACCTTTAGAGACTCTTACTTAGGTGTTCTTAATGCTAGATTCATCTTGATCACATGGATTTAGATGCTAAAAAAATCATCGCCCGAGATGTGTTCGATGAAATTCTCGAATGACCTATTTTAGGGATCTTTCTCCATAGCCATTGAGAGA
>OVAX01005108.1:0-10101 GCA_900406405.1 Lepidium africanum
CCCGGGTTTTACTAGTCCAAGCAGAGCAAGACATGACAGAATGGATGCACGCAAAGTGTCAGATAAATCATGTATCCCATTATAAATCACGAAACTCGGATTCGAATTGGTCAGAGGTGACTCTCCCTTTGACTGTGGACCCATCTTTTGCGGGTTATAGATGTTTCGTGGATGCCTCTTGGAAAAATTCTGACCCTGTTTCAGGTCTGGGGTGGATTTGTTTTTCGGATAATGCATTTAGAGATTGTCAGGGAGCGCGAGCGATTCGGCGAAGTCTCTCGGCATTGCACTCGGAGGTGGAAGCGGTGTTATGGGCAATGGAGTCTCTGCTCCTTTACCAATTCTTAGATGTGGAGTTAGCTACAGATTGTTCGGACGCCCTGAAGTTGCTCCTTAATCCAGACGATTGGCCGGCGTTTCAACCTTATCAGGAGGACTTCTATAGTTTGAGGTCTCGGTTTAGTGCTTTTTCTCTTTATGTAATTCCGCGCTCTCTAAATCATAAGGCAGATGCTCTAGCTCGTTCTTCGAGGGAGTCACCTAATGGTATAGAAGTGTAACTAATCCTACTTCTTTTTGGTAATATATAATATGAGTTGACAAAAAAAAAAAATTTAATGAACTACTAATCTGGATAGTATAGAGGATAAAGTTTCCACATACTTCACTCATCCATTTTCCCAAACTAATAATATGTAATAATATTTAATTTAGAATCTTTGAACTCAATGATCGAGATTTTAAAGTAGTCCAAAAAAATAAACAGTTAAAGATTTTTTTTTTGTCAACAATAAACAGTTAAAGATTAAAATATAGATTTTGTATCTAAACCATAAACCATAAGTTAATTTTAGCTTATCCTTTTATTAACAATTAAATTTTCAAAGCATTTATTGTGAGTGCTCTTAGTTTAATTGTTTTTTCAATAACATCAATTATAAATAACATACCAAGTAATATCCTAAAATTAACGTGTGTCCCTCCATTTTCTTTTAATATATAGAGATACATATAATATATATGTTATGAGATAACGTGTGTCCAATTACAAAATATATGACTCTATAGGGTTGACTTCGAAGATATGATGATTCTTTAGGGATTATTTAGGAATATAAAAATTTTAGCAAAAAAAAAAGAAGAAATATGTAAGAATATAAAATACCGAATAATACATGAACTAAGAGCATCCCCATCGGGATCTCTTAAGTGAGTTTGTTATCTATTAAAGCAATTTGATTAAAGTAATAATAGGTAGGTATTCACGGAAACGGATCTTAATGAAGAGCCTTAAGTGATGTGAATGAGTGGTGCGCTAGAGAAGAAATCTCTTCTTCTCCAACCGTTAATCCCGTGGTGAATCACAGGCATAGTTGGGAACCGCCTCCAGTTGGTGTTGTGAAGTGTAACTTTGATGTGGCTCATCGAGTGACGGGACTATCAGGTATGGGATGGATTATACGAGATTATCATGGTACAGTGTTATCATGTGGTACACGAACCTTTCAAAGAAGATATACAATTAAGGAGGTTGAAAGTAGTCGCCTGTTGTGGGCGATCCAATCTAAATGAGCTTTAGGATATCAATCCGTTATTTTTGAAGGTAACAATTGCAATCTTGTCACTCCGGTTCTTGGCAAGGTGACTAACTATTATCTAAGTCAACTAGTTACAACCGTAATGTAATGGCGGCCTATGTTTAGTCTGATGAATCTTTGACATTGCTCACGCAAGTCTAATAGCTGTGCGGATTTTTTATCTGAACGTAAGTTAACTGCAGCTAATTCTCCTTGAACGTCCTGGTTTTTTAACAACATTTGTAACAAATGATTCTGATTAATATAATATAGTATACTATTGCTGGAAAAAAAAAAATGAAGAGCCTTAAATGATATTAAGAGACAGTGATGTGTCAATATATCATTGGTTGAAGGGTTTTGTGGTTGAAAATAAAAAATTAGTTGCCGCTGAGTGTTGTCGAGTAAATTATTTCGAATTTTCTTCTCTGATGGCATGAGGCGATCTCTTTGATCTCTATCTTACTTTGATACTTCTTCTTTCCAATTTCAATGGCTTCAGAATGGAGAAGAAGAAGAAAGCAGACACTTGCTTCAATCAATTTTGCTTCAAATCGAAATCCAAATCTCCGATTTCTCCCTTTTCGATTTGGTGATGGCGAAGTTAGGAGGCGGTGCAGAAGAGCAGGCGATGTTCAATAAGTATGATTACAGAGCTAATTCGAGTATGGTGCAAGCTCGATGTTGAAGATGATAGGGTTCGAGTATGGTGCTAATTTAATGTTCAAGCAGTATGATTACGAGGCTTTGATTGTTAGTGGTGCTGCATATGATTTTGGCAGAATGGAGAATAAGAAGAAAGCAGTCATTTGCTTCATATAAGTATATCCAGATTCTACCATATTTGTTTATCACATTTTTGTTATAGAATTGACAATTAACTTGTTTTGTAGGATACAATTTCATTAACAAAACAAGAAAGCTCAAGTGGTGAATCTAGTGAGGAATTTGATAAGGAGGAGACTGAAGATGAATTAGAAGGATTCTGGCTTAAACAGGTGACTAGCTTTAACGTTCTCTGTATCACAACAATTCCATATTTGATAAGTAAGAACATTCTCTGCATCACTAGCTTTATTCTTTTGTTTTGTTCTGTTTAGCTTAGTTGTTTTGTTCTGGTTCAAAGTAGTTCTGATTAGTTGATTAGCTTAGTTGTTTTGTTCTGGTTGAAAGATTCAACTTTTAGTTTTTCTAATCGTGATAAATGTTTGTCAAAGTAGGACTCTAGAGATGTCTTGTTACAGTAGGAGTCTAGAGATGTGTCTTCTAAGGTACATGCTTGTTGGCTGTAGATTAGACAAATGCATAAATGATATTGAATGCTTGTTAGGTGTAGATTAGAAAAATACATAAATGATATTAAAACTTTAAGTACATTGAAACCTTCTCCTATATATATTACATGATAAACCTTCTTTATACACATCAACAAACCCCAACAACAACCTTGAACCACCGTTCTTCATGGATCCATATAGTCAATCTTATATGGATTCATCTACTCAACCTTATAATTTCACAAATCTTTTAAACAGTCAACTACAATCCCAAAACCTTGAGAGTTTCAGCCCTTCTATGGGACTTGGAGCATCACAACACCCACAATTTAGTCCACAAATGACTGAGGATCTAGATCGAGTGGAAGAGATAGTTGAGGTGCGTAGAGAAAGACGCAAATGGACTCCAACTGAAGATATAGTGCTATGCAGGGCTTGGTTAAACACAAGCAAGGATGCTGTGGTAGGGAATGAGCAGGAAATTAAATACGTTTTGGAAACGCATAGCTGCTTATTTTAATGCATTTCCTAAACTCTCTGATTTTGAAAAGCGAGAAGCTAGCAATTGTAAGCAAAGGTGGCATAAGATAAATGACTTTGTATGCAAGTTTGTAGGATGTTTTAAGGCTGCAAATAGGCAAAAGAGTAGTGGGTAGAGTGAGAATGATGTTTTGAAGCTGGCTTACGATATTTTCTATCATGATCACAAGATAAAGTTCAGCCTTGAACACGCATGGATAGAGCTTCGTAATGATCAGAAGTGGTGTGCCTCTTTAACTTGCAAAGGTGAGGGAAACTCAAATAAAAGAAAATATGATGACCAATCTGCAAGTTCTAAGACAGTAACCGAACCAGAAGATCAACCATTGGCTCGTCCTGAGGGTGTGAAGGCTGTTAAAGCCAAAGGCAAGGAAGTGTGAGCAAGAGCGAGACCATTTCCCTGGTGGAGTTTCAGGCCATGTGGACCATCAAGCAAAAAGAATTAGCCTTGAAAGAAATATTGTCCAAGGTGTCACTGCTTGACAATCTGATCACAAAAAAAGAACCACTTGATGAGATGGAAATTGCTCTAAAGAAGTAGCTAATAGCTGACATGCTTGATAATGTCTGAACTTTGTATTTGATAACTCTAATGTTTAAACTTGTATTAGTTAAGTGGTGTTTTAGTTTCATTTTGAGTTTTATGTTGTATTCTCTTAATGTTATAAGTGTTGTTGTTTTCTGTTGTATTCTCTTAATGTTAAATGAGTTTGAGTTTAATTAGTTAAGTGTTGTTGTTTTGCGTTTGTAGGTCCTCAGCTTCTTTCTTGTTCTGCTATTTTTTCAGCAACATCAATTGTAGCTTCTTTGAGTTTCCGTCTTTATGATTTACCTTTTAACATGTTCTTTGTTCTTAAGTTGTCAAGAAGAGTCTGTGAAACATGTGTTTGTGTTGTGTCAGGGTTTGGTAAGAAACTAGTTTAAGAAGAGTCTGTGAAGCATTGTCCTTTTGATTCTCGCTTTAGAGAACTTTGGCTGATGATGTACTCTTTTGTTGCTACATTGCAGGTACAAACTCAAGCAGAAGCACACCCGTGAAAGTCACACTCTTTTGTTTGTTTTCTACTCTTGTAATTTTGTTATCGACATAAATGTAAACTCTTGTCATTTTGTTTGTACAAACCAGCTATATATTTCCACTTCTACAAACTATATTGCTCAATATACTTCTTCCTTTTCTACAAAAACACTAAATTTGTAAAAAATAAAGAAGCATCATAATGGCATCTTCTTCTCATAATACATTAGATGATCAATTTGATGATCAATTTGATCAAGCGTTCGATGGAGCATTCAATAATGTGTTCAATGGTTATGTTCCTCCTACTAAAGAGAAGAAAAAAAGGCGCTATATAGAAAGAGATCGTGAGCAAGGACACAAGCTCTTATGGAATGATTATTTCAGTGAAGATGCAACGTATCCACCTTCTCTATTCCGACGACATTTTAGAATGAACAAACCCTTGTTCATGAAAATCGTTGAACGACTCTCCAATGAAGTTCCATACTTTTCAACAAAAAAGAGATGCTATCGGAAGGTTTGGTCTCTCTGCATTACAAAAGTGTACGGCATCGATTCGTTGTATGGCATATGGTTGTGCGGCGGATAAAATTGATGAATACCTCAGAATAGGTGAAAGTACTACACTCTTAAGCTTGGAACATTTTGTGGAAGGTCTAATATCTTTATTCGAGGATGAGTATCTAAGAAGACCCACACTAGCTGATCTTCAACGGCCACTCAATGTTGGAGAGTAACGCGGATTCCCCGGAATGATCGGGAGCATAGACTGTATACATTGGGGGTGGAAGAACTGCCCCACCGCTTGGAAAGGACAATATAGCCGTGCATCTGGAAAACCAACAATTGTTTTAGAAGCTGTAGCTTTACATGATCTTTGGATTTGGCATGCGTTTTTTGGACCTCCAGGTACCTTAAACGATATTAATGTTCTTGATCGCTCCCCAGTCTTTGATGATATTTTAAAAGGTCAAGCTCAAAAAGTGAATTATTTTGTGAATGGACGCGAGTATTATTTGGCTTACTATCTAACATATGGTATTTATCCTAAATGGGCTACTTTTATACAGTCAATTCCAATTCCTCAAAATCCTAAAGCATCGTTATTTGCTACATATCGAGAATCTGTCCGAAAAGATGCCGAGCGTGCTTTTGGAGTATTGCAAGCTCGATTTGCCATTGTAAAAAATCTAGCCCTTTTTTGGGATAAGGTAAAAATTGGAAAAATAATGAGAGCATGTATCATATTGCACAATATAATAGTTGAAGACGAACGAGATGGATACACTCATTTAAATGCATCAAAATTTCAACATGGAGAAGGAAACGCAACTGCCCAAGTGATTTATACGTACTCTACCGATATGCGTACAAATCTCGTCAATATGATGGCCAATCGAAATGGAGTTCGTGATAAAACTATGCATCAACAATTAAAAGATGATTTGGTGGAGCATATATGGCAATAATTTAGCACAAATTAAATGTTTTAAATTTTTAAATTTCTATTTCGAATGTTTTTATGTTATATATGTTTCAAATTTCTTTTTATTTAAAATAAAATGTAAGTTTTTTAATGTATGATATTTATATAATTTTTTTTAAGATATCCTAATGGGGTTTTACCAATGGACACTTAAATAAGAAACTATAGGTTCTTAAAATATTAAAAAAATAAAAAATAATGTGTAGAACCCTATTTTGAGGTTCTACCAATGGAGATGATCTAATTGACTTATGAACTTACAGTTTTCTTACATGTCCTCCAAAAGATATTTAATAATTTTGATGGGTTAATGTGATCGCATAGGAAACGAATTAATCAAAAGAGTATTATTAATAAAATAAAACTCAGTCTTGTACTCGTTTACTCATGTCTCAGGTATTAATAGGGTCACAAGAGCTCAGAAGAAACTAATTCATTCTCAAAACTCAAAACCCTAAGAGACAACTTCAATTAGCGTGGGAGATCATTAATGGCGGAAGAAGCATCTAGCTTGGTCGGGACCCTAAAGACAACTGTGGAGCTAAAATCATCACCGGAGAAGTTTCATGACATGTTTATGGGAAGACCACACAATATCTCTGATGTAACTCCATCCAACATTCAGGGCTGTGAACTGCACGAAGGCGAAATGGGCCAAGTTGGTGCTATATCCTCTTTTAGAATTACATATGGCAAGTCAAAAATTCATATCTTTCTATTTCTATAAATATCTATATATAGAAAGATGTGTTTTATGTATTATTTTAGGTCTCCTCCTCTTTTTCCAAATGTGAAATTTCTAACATTCCGAAATTGATCAGATGGAGAAGCAAAAGTATTGAAAGAGAGGATCGAGTCAATAGATCCAGAGAACAATCGGGCCACGTTTCGAGTGTTAGAAGGTGATTTAATGAAAGAGTACAAGAGTTGCTTGATCACTTTCCAGGTGACCCCTAAGGAAGGAGAACCTGGAAGTGTTGCACATTGGAATTTTGAGTATGAGAAAATCAGTGAAGAGGTAGCTCACCCTGAAACTCTCATCCAGTTCGCAATCGAAGTGTCCAAAGAGATCGATGAACATCTCTTTGCTGTGTGATAAGAGGAAGAATCCTCATGTATCTAGCCACTATGTGTGCGCTTGCAACTTGCTTTGTATTTCAGTCTTTGAAAGCTCTTAAAATAATGACTCACGAAGCTTTGTCTGAGTTTGAGAGAGAAAGATGTGACTATGTGAGTATGTCATGAGATTTTGTATACTATGGTATTATGTTGGAAGTTGAAACTTTGAAGAAGCGACAAGGCTGCTCGAAATCTATGCTAACTATAATGAATGTTCTATCCAAGAACAATTATAATAGATAAGGAGCTTGCGGTCAAATGGTATGGTGCGAGTCTGAGACTTTAAAGAGTTCGCAGGATCGATTCCCCTACTATACGAAACTAAAGTCACAATTTCCTGGTCACCCCTACACGGATATGGGCCCATGCTTTCGGCTCATTTGAATACCTGGAGGTGAGAGTCTATCTGTGGGCTGCACCACCCCTAAGAAATTATTCCAGAACCCTCTTATAAGGTCTGAGAACTCCTGAATTACAAAAGAAAAAAAAAGAACAATTATAATAAGCAATATATATTATTTCTTATACTGCTTTTTGGTCTCCTCCTACTTCCGCTTCAAGATGATAATTTTACTATCATACATTTCGACAAGTTTTGAACTCGGCAACAATGGGCCAAATTCTACTACTTCAGTTCACAGAAACAATGGGCCAAATTCTAAGTTTTGCACTCGGCAAGTTTATCGAAGTCTCAACTCGGAAGCGCGCTGAAGCTCGAAGGAAGTCAGACGACACATCAGCAAACAAAGAAATGGAAATTTTCCTATTCCGACATGGAAAATTTCTGAAAATCTAGCAAGAATCTTCTAGATACGTTCTTATCTAGAAATTTGTATATTTTCCTTTATCTAATCTATTTTGTAACCATCTCTATGGTCTATAAATAGAGAGGCAGATACTTCAAAGAAGGGATCTGCTTTTTGGCACTAGACATTAAGTAATATAATGTACACGGCAACTATCTTATTCACAATACACTTTTTGTTCTCCAAAACTCTAAAAGAATACTTGCCCAATCTCCTCTTTTAATCAGAATCGTAGACTTAGCCCCTTGTGCTAACCAAAGCCGTGTCAATTATCGAAGTCCAATACCCGGAATTGTTAGCTAACCCAGTTGTTATTCCCAAGAAGAACCAGAAAGTGGCGAGTATGTGTGGACTTCACCGACCTCAATAAAGCTTGTCCAAAGGATAGTTTTCCATTGCTAATTATTGATAGAATTGTCGAAGCAACCGCCGGAAACAAACTCCTTTCATTCATGGACGCCTTCTCGGGGTATAATCAAATTCAGATGCACCCGGACGATATGGAAAAAAGTTTGTTCATCACAAAACGTGGAACTTACTGCTATAAAGTAATGTCATTCGGTTTAAAGAATGCCGGAGCGACTTACCAGAGATTAGTCAACAAGATGTTTGCCGATCAACTCGGACAAACAATGGAAGTTTACATTGACAATATGCTTGTGAAGCTCAATCTGGTGAAGTGCACCTTCGAAGTAACCTCAGGAGAATTTCTCGGTTATATAGTCACTCAAAGGGAAATTGAAGCAAACCCAAAGCAGATTAAAGCAATCCAAGAGCTACCTTTTCCGAAGAACAAAAGAGAGGTTCAAAGGCTAATTGGCCGAATAGCCGCTCTAAATCGGTTAATCTCACGCTCGACGGATAAGTGTTTCCCATTTTACAACTTATTGCAGGAAACAAGAGTTCAAGTGGGACAAGAAGTGCGAGAATGCCTTTTCTGAGTTAAAAGAGTATCTTTCAACCCCACCAATTCTTTCGAAACCCAAAGACGGAGAGCCTTTATACTTATACATTGCGGTCTCGGCATTAGCAGTAAGCGGCGTGCTAGTTCGAGACGACAGAGGAACTCAACATCCAATTTTCTACACAAGAAAATCTTTGAACGAAGTAGAAACTAGATACCCGACTACTGAGAAGCTCGCGTTAGCAGTGTTGACCTCGGCAAGGAAGTTACGACCTTACTTCCAATCTCACACTGTCATTTTGTTAACCAATCATCCACTACAAATGATTCTACATAGTCCAAATCAGTCCGAAGACTAACTAAGTGGCAATCGAATTAAGTAAATACGATATCGAATTTAAAGGAAGAACAAGTGCAAAGTCTCAAGTACTGGCCGACTTTCTAATTGAACTGGCCCCTGACTTGAAACCCTTAGAATCAGACAAAGTTGTTTGGACNTGACTTGAAACCCTTAGAATCAGACAAAGTTGTTTGGACTTGGAAGATTTACGTTGGCGGATCATCATCACAACATGGTTCGGGAATTGGAATCCGACTTGAAAGTTCGACAGGAGAAATCTTGGAACAATCATTCAGACTTACGTTTCCAACCTCCAACAACGAGTAGAGTACTAGGCATTAATCGCAGGAATTAGGCTGGCCAAAGAGATCGGGGCAACTGAAGTAGAATGTTATTGTGACTCTCAACTGGTAATCAACCAAGTGAATGGAGGCTATGATACCAAAAATGACCGAATGGAAGCATACTTCAAAGTTGTCAAGGACTTGACAAAGGATCTGAAGTTCAAAGTAAACAAAATCTCCCGATCTAAGAACACTTCAGCTGACACCTTAGCAGCTCTCACATCCACAACAGATCCCATTCAAAATAGGATAATACCAGTCAAAAGTATAGACTAAACAATTATAACTTTACCGAAAGGAGATGTTGAACTTGTCTCGACAATAGCTGAAGCTAAGGACAACTCCGACACCGAGATCCCAGACATTGAAAAATCCAGAAACAGAAGACCGACTGGTGAGACAAGATTCTTACACATTATGGATGGAGAAACACCAGAAGACAGATGGGTAGTTTGCCGACTTAAAACCAAATGCGCTTTCTATGCCCAAGGTGATGGAAAGTTGTATTGGTGAAGTATAAACGGGATCCTCCTCACTTGCATCAATGGTGACGAGATTAACGAAATCATTAAAAAGACACATGATGGATGATATGATCATGGAAAGCACAACGGCTGCAGCACCAAAAGTGGAGGGACGGATTACACGTTCGAGAGCTAAGGAGATGGCACGTGAAGCTCACTCCCT
>OVAX01005110.1:0-10079 GCA_900406405.1 Lepidium africanum
CAATCCCTTGGTGATCACACGCCCAAACTGGCACTAACACGCATATCCTACATGACTAACTGACGCTCTGAACATTCAATCCCTTGGGCCATAATGCATCAATCCTAAACTGAACCTAAGCCAAGCATATCATCGAACACCTTCCGGGTGAGATAGCCTACGAATCAAACTTTGAGTGATCAAGTCAAAATAGTNATTTCGGATGAGATAGCCTACGAATCAAACTTTGATTGATCAAGTCAAAATAAGCATGAAGATCAAACAGTCTAGCACAGCCTATGACAATATTCAAGCATAAACACCAAAAACCCAGAAAACAATATAGATCTACTTCATCTCCTCACAAAACCCAGAACAGACTACTCACTATCCATGGATAGATGCGCAGCCTCTAGCATAACAATAGGAAACATAAGCAGAAACAGAAAATAAAGACAGAAACGAAATCTAACCAACCTAAAGCGAGATTCAAACAGAAACTATGAACTTTTCATAAGAACAACAAGAACAGCAAAGAGAAATAAGAAAGAGGCAGAGAGAAATCTGGATTTCACTAAAAGAGGCAAAAACTAGGTTAAAGATTCGATTTGTGTTTTTTCGCTAAAACAAGAGTATTTATAGGGCTAAAACACGGAAGCCTTAAATTGAGTCAACAAAAAGGTAAAGTTGGTCAAAATAAATGAAGTCGGTGCGTATCGCTTCAGGGTGGATGGCGATGCAAGTGTCGAGTCAGAGGGTCCAACTTCAGGCTCAAATGCTGCAAATGGCTTGCACTCGCCTGTGTATGGCGAGTGCAAGTGGTGAGTGCTCCAAAAATCTGGCTTTTGGCTCAACTTGAATGTCCAACTCGCCAGTGCATAGCGAGTGTGTTAGGTGAGCTCTACCAACTTGGCTTGCAAAATCTCCAGTTTTAAGGTTTAAGCTTCAGCTCTTCAGTTTCAGGCCTAACTTGTTGTCTTCAGGCTTGTTCTGCTCCAAAATGCTCAAAACACTATATTGTTCCTGAAATGCTCAAAATGCTATGCAAATGCAAAAATGGCCTAAATGGGACTCTAAAATGCATAGTATGGAACGTGAATGAATACAAACATATGCAAACTATGAAGCTAAAATGGGTAAAATGCATGAATATCATTACTCGAGCAAATTTCGTATTTTTGCACTTCCGACAAGGACAAAACATCTTACCCGATTCAAGCGTGATTTCGGTTTGACTGGCTTGGTACATGAATATTTCAACCCCGTTCATATACTCCTTTGTCACGCTTCCAGTAGCATCTCTATGCATATACATCCACTTCCGTTGCTCGTATATATCACCACTGAAAGACATTTCTAGCTTTTTTTTCAAAAACGTTTTTTTTTTTGCAAAAACGTTTTTTTTTTTTGGTGTTGTGTTGTGAATTATGAAGAGAGACCTCCACCTTATAGAGGCAAAAATTTAACAATGGTTTTACAACCTTAATCAAATACGAGTACTTTACAACGTATGTAACTAAATATCTAATTTCACATTTCGTTTTTAAATCGTTGTCAAGACAATTCGTCATAAACAACTTGCAAAATTAAGGNTTTTAAATCGTTGTCAAGACAATTCGTCATAAACAACTTGCAAAATTAAGGTGTTTTTACAACGAATACAATATTTCGAAATATTTTTATGATGTAATTTAGATTTGTTAAAAAAAAAATTTGTATCACGAAAAACTTGTTTACCAAATTTCTAAATTCGTCTTTAAATCGTTGTAAAAGTGTTGTGAATTGGAGACATGTTTACAACGAATTCGTTCTTAAATGTTAATAGGTTGTAAATTCGTCGTAAAATAGCTACCTTTTTACAACGAAATTTTTCATTGTAAATTTACAACACTTTTACAACTTATCCACATTTCATCGTAAAGGCGTTGGCAAAACATCCCTAATTTACAATATCCCAAAAATATTGTAAATGGTGTTGTTAAATTAGTGTTTTCTTGTAGTGTCTTTTTCAATAAACCTTATTTTTAACTATTCAAGATAGTCATTCAATTTTCACATTTTAGACTAATAATTCTGCGATATACCATTAACATGTTATATATATAACTAGTAGAAGAAAATTGACAAATCTACTAAAATTTGGTTTTTACTAAAGAAAACTAGATCAATTATTGAGTTTTATTATCATTCATCTGATATACAAGTCAATCCCTCTCTACTTTAGAGCCAATGTTCTGGGATAAATGATGCATCTAGAACGAATATAACTTATAATTGATATGTAAACCCTACTTTGTCTAAAGCAAATCCTATACAAAGATGCCTTTTACCCTTAAACAATTATATTAAATTATACAAACTGCTTCTCTTTTACATATATTCTATGTGTTATATTTTCTTCAATATATAATATAATTCCTTTAAAAGACTATACCTACTTTATTTTAATATGTTATGTTGTGACCAAATAGTCCTCAATTGTATTGTCAAATCCAATATATTATAACACCACATATTCTACAACTCGCTCAATTCTTAACTCAAATAGATAAATAAACTCATACAAAAACTCTCCAACCAAGCAAACAAAAAAAATTACTTAGAGAAGCTTTAGGTTTTGCATCTTATCCAAAGTTTCAAAAATATATAAGATGAACTCTTTTATTAGATTGGCAACAAAATCTGCCAAACCTTAACTTGAGAGTCAAGTCCTGCACTATAAATATTATAAGATGCTTCAGATGGTTTACCAGAATCACGAATAACTCCGGTTAAGCACTTAACCGGTCCTTTATGTCCTTCAAACATAGCCAAGCACGAAAAATTAGTTGTTGAACATTTCCATAACCTCACCGTTTTATCTGCAGAACCACTACATAGTATATCTGAAACAACTGCGAGACATAGAACAGATTCTGTGTGTCCTCTTAGCATTCCAACAACAACAATGTCTTCACCTTCTTCATCTCTTTCCCAAACCAAAATCGATCCATCAGATCCACCAGAATGCAAAAGAGAATCGTTATTACCACTAAGTGTCAATGCATTAATACCTGAGTTATGTTCAGACAAAACCGCAACCAAACAATGTTTCTTCTTCTTGTCGTTGATGTTCTTTCTCCATACTTTGATTCTCTGATCAGAAGATCCTGTAAATACATCTCCATTTTCAGATAATGCAACCGCATTGATTGCATCATCATGAGCGTTTGTTAAAGACTCAAGGCATTTAAAATCGGTAGTTCGCCAGATCTTAAGCGTCCGGTCCCATGAAACAGAATAGAGTAACGTTCCATCTCTAGATAAGGCTAAACTCGAAACCGCATCTACATGATGAACCCATGAAGCTTTCTTGTGTCTCCTTATCTCAACTTGGTTCTTTGGCATCAAACACTTTGTTAAACGATCGCTAATCGTTGGCATCGTCGCTAAGTGTAAATACTTCTTACTATTACAAGCATCTTCTTCTTCTTCAATAAAATCGCTTATCTTCCACACACGTATCTTATGATCTTGATGTGCTGTGAAGAGTTTATCAGCCAAGATAACCAAACATTTCACTGCTCCTCCTTCTCCTGTTATTACATCGCCACTCGTGGATGCTTCTGCTAACGTTTCCAAGGTATTTGCGTTCCATAATCTGACGACTCCATCGTTAGAGCCTGTGTAAAGTCTCTTTCCTGCGAGGGTTACAGATGAAACGTAAGAGGATGTGTTACCAACAATATTGACAAGACATCGATAAAGTGGTTGATGAGAAGAAGAAGAGGTTTGGTGATCTTCTTGCGATTCATAACATTGTTTCATTGTTGTTTATGAATTGAAGGTTGAACCAATGAGTTAAAGCTTTGGAGAGTTAAATATTAGGAGGAAAATTTTTAGATGCATAAAAAATATTAAAGTAGTCGTGGTAACAACGATTGGTTCGAAGACTTGGACTATTCTAACATAAATATATCAATTTGGGCCCTTTAGATTGTGAGTAAATCTGACCGGAAAAGAAAAGAATAATTTGATGGGAAGATGAGTAGGATGCAATATATTATTTAAAATGGCCTATTTAAAATGTTATATTATATTTTGTTTGGTAGTTTTCTTTTACTTTTTACAAAATGCTAACGAGACCTATATGTTTTTAAAATGTTTATATATATATATATATATATTGTTTTGGTAGATTTCTTTGTCACAAAAGTGGGGAAAAAGTGAAAGGATGACCCTAGATTAATATTTTTATTAGTTAACGTTGGTACGCGTCTCATAGGCTGTGTCATTATGAAAATCTTTATGAATTTTTTTTAAAGACTGGATCATAAAACTTCAATCTATTGTTCACATTTTTGTTTTTATCCAAATATTCGAATAATATTATATAGAATAACATGATTTCTTAGAATCAAACTTATATAAACAAGACAAAAGATAAAAATTTCGCCACTGGAATTAGCATTTAGATAACTAGTATACTGCATGTCATATTGAAGTTTCTGTTTCTCATTCAAAATGATTTATACTTTTTAATTTTATTTTATAAAGATACATGTTTCGAGAATGCCTAAGTTGTTAAATCTTCTTCTCGAAACAAATATTATTGATACAAAAAGAAAGATTAGACAACTTAGGCACTCTTGAAATAGATATTATACTATCAATTTAAGATCTGCCATGAATATATGCAAAAAGATTAAAGGTTTACAGATTTTAAAGTTTTTCTAATCTTACTCGTATAATGATGGAGATAAAGAAAGATCTTTTACATAAATTGCTATACCGGTTTCTAAAGTTATATGTTGTTATATTACAGCTCATTTCAAAGGTGACTTAGGCTGCCACAACCGAACTGGGCCTCCATTAATATTTCTCAAGCCCACTCCTCCACAGTTCAAACTAACTTCATGGATCATGATAATCTCTTTTATACTAAGAAGTAGACCCATGATTGTATATGGGATAATAAACCAGATATAAACCGAAGACCCACAAATAAGTACTGATCTCAGTAAGTTACTTAAACATTTGGTGAAAGTCTGCAAATGTATAAATACATAGTTATGCATGAATCTTTACTTTTAAACGGAAATTGCAAAGAGAACCACTAACCACAGACTGTATAAAAGAGAAAATAATTTTGGAAAGTGAAATTCAATGAAAGATTTGAAATAATTTGTGTTAAATTGTCAAAACCTAAGTTATTCAATTATTTTTAAAAAAAAACATTTTTTGATCAAATTCAGTGTTATTATAGTTAAATCCATTGTTATTGAAAATATTTCATTCAATTTTTGATAATTTTAGCATCTTAAACAAATCATAATAGTTTTTAAAATTCATCCAAAATCGTATAACTTATATGAAACTCAAATCATTCAAATATATAAGATACAATACATCATTCTTAATGTTTTTGGTGGTATTAGACAAAAAAGAAAAAAAAAAAGAGGGAATATTATTTTTTGAAGTAAGCAACATGTTGATGAAAGTGTGTAAAGGAGATAGGGAACAAAAAATGGGACCCTAATTTACCATTTTGCCGATTTTAAAGCATTGATTGATGATGAGTCAACTTCACTGTCTCCTCTTTTTTATTCATCAAGTAATTTTGAAAATCTAGACTCGTAATTTACACGAAAAGTAAGTTTTCCGCAAAACATCTTTCAATATAATTACTTCCGTAATTTACATTATCACTTTCGTGATTTACTTATTATAACTTAACTTTCTTTTAATAGAGAAACATTCTAGCGTGTGCTTGATTTAGGAAATATTCTAGCGTTTTATTTATGTGTTGTTGATACTTAAGTAAATGTTATCTCTAGCTAGTTTGGACACAACATTAATGGTCGCCGCTAACAACAATGATATATGATAGAACTATATATATTGTTAATAACTGGATAGATAAAACTCGATCTATAATTTAAATTCACCTCTAAAAATTCAAACATATAATATTTTATGTCTGATAATTCATTATCGTATAACTCACATAATAAAAAATTATTTTAAAAAATAACAAAATGTTCAATCCATAAGTTTCAAACTAGACACCTTGATCAAGAAAATAGCAAAGTATCACTACACTATGAACATAATTTTGTAAATATGATGCCCTTAAAATTTTAATATTAATGTAATGCCTAAAGTTAGGGCTTCGCCTGTTTTAGGTCAGAGCCGGATCTACTATAAAAATCTAAATATAGAATAATATTTTCCACATAAAAAAGTTTTACTTTTTTTTGTGTATATTTAGATCGATAATACTCGATCCATAGTTAAAAACTCACACTTAAAATCTATTTTTAATCTACTATATGTAATGAAAAGAAATCAAACTCTTAATGCCAAAATTATAAGATAGATTATTCTAACTACCGACTGCAAAGAACTCGATAGATCTTTATTCTTGTTTAAAAAAATATTTTAATCATATATAGTAGGATCGTTGTTTGCTAATCTAAGCTGAGAATTCAGATATTTTGTTTTTTGAGACTTTATTCATATCCAGAAAATATTATCGTTACTCTTTGGTTCAAGTATTTACAAGTAATGCGTTGAAACTTGAACGTGCGAAAGTTAACAAAAAAAAAGAAGAAAAAACTTGAACGTGCGGAAGAAAAAGAAATAAGCTTTAATTATGGCACGACAAATTCGTCCAATAAGTAGTTGGACAAAAAAGAAATATTAAAACGTTAAAATTCTAATTAAAATTCTGCAAATATAATGGTATAAATGGATGAATGCACGAGTCTCATCATAATTTGTCTTCGTCTTCTTCCTTTTTGTCTCTTTATTCAGACATTCTTACCATATATTTCAAGATCTTTATGAGTAAATATTATTATCACTTTTTCCTCGATTTCACGTGTGGATTACTTCTCATTCTCCACTACCTTTGTTTGGCTCGTTAATACTATTAGCTAATCTCCTTTGTATCATTTTACATTATCAAAGAGGTTCTAAAGCCATCACATTTCATAATACGTAAAACTAAAAAAAAACTAAATTATATAAAACCAAAAAAGAAACTAAATTATATTTTATATTATCATTCATCACGACTTCTTATGATCATGAGATGGTTAAAGACATTTTCTACAACAAGATAACGAGTTACGATGGACAAACTCGTTGAAATATCAGAAACATACATTTTCGACAGAAAATATCCGTCTGGTTTAGATCATTGAATTAAGATTTTAATTGGTTAAGCCTTTTATTGAGTATAATAAGTAGAAACTAATTATATATGGAATTTTAAAATAGATAATATGATTAGTTTCACGAGCATTATGACCAACAAAAAATTTTACCAATCAAAGTCTAGAATGTAATAAAAATTTGATAGTAAACTAGCAGAAATTTTGGAGAGAATTAATTATAACCATATGAAAAAGTATTTTCTTAGGGAAAAATGTCAATTTAACAACGAACTTAGCAAAATGGTCAAATTAAACAATTGAACTCTAGTTATTATTGATTAAACAAGTATCTATAGTTGACTTCTAATTAAACCTTCAACTTCAAGTTGACTACGCCAATTGAACCCTACAAATATTCCTAAACGACATTGTCTATGAAATCGAAAGCCAAATCGATTTTGGAAGTTCGATTAAATTCTTATCTTCCTTACGAAGAACTCTTAAATCTGATTTTCTCTTTTTTTTAAGAATGAGTTCAAATACGTCGGTTTAAAAAATTTTCTTCGATACTTCAAACCGACGAATTTGAGCTTATTTTTGAAAGAAAAGAGAAAATCAAACTTAGGAGTTCTTCATAAGGAAGATACGAATTTAATCGAACTTACAAAATCAATTTAGCTTTCGATTTTAGAGACAATTTTGATTTGATATTTCTGTCAAATTCAATCGGCTTAGTCAACTTAAAATTGAAGATTTAATTAGAAATTAACTATAAATACATTATTTAATCAATTATAATCGAAATTCTGTGTTCAAATTAATACTTTTGATAAATTCTGTCTTAAATCCATATTTTTTCCATTTTCTTAGAGTCCATAGTGATGTGACAATATGATCCCATCAACATCAAGAGCCAAAGTCACCGAAAGTTAGCTCGTTTCTTTTGTTAATTGATAAATTCAATAAATGTTTGTGTAATCTTGGTAACTGGTAAGAGAGGAGGACCCACATGTCTATTAGGTGTGTTACGTGTATATAAGACTATGCACAATCCTTTTAGAATTCATCACCCTATTTTCTTATACTTTAACATTTCACATTATGTTATCTCTACCATCTAATATTTTAATAAATATTTAGATTTTATATTTAATTTTTGTTATTTTTATATTCTCTGTTCAATTTGGATTTAACATGATCAAAAGATTTAACATCATTTGCTTCATATCATCATTAACCGTTTATTTTACTCACCATGCATTGATCAAACTGTTGAATATGTTATGCAACACCCAAATATACCTAGTTTAAGAAGATATATGAATAGATGGTCGATATAATTCATTACATATAGCATAAAAATTGTTTTTTTTAAATGGTTAAATGTCCATCTTAATATTTTATCAGAGTTTGATTCCATAAAATCACACTTATCCAATGTGCTATGGTTTATACACATTTCTATAACAAGTTATATGTTAGCCTACAACACAATATTTTGCATGATATCACCTTACATTTTTATTACCCAAAAAAATCCTCTTAAATTCTTACACTTTTCCACATGTTTTAATTTGGTACAAAGGGCGTAACTGGTAACTAAAGAATTTGTGGAATTGTTCAATTCCTCAACTATTCCGTTCCATTCTATTCCTCAGTTACCAGTTGTATATAAGTCAAAAGTTAGTCAATTCTTCCGTCATTATATATTTTAATTAATATTTAAATAATATTCTAGTGAGTTATGAATACAAAAACAAACTTTAGTGACACATTCATCTAAGTCATTTAATATATACTGTATTGTTTATAGTATCTATAATTAGTAATCCTTTCTTCAGTCGTATTTATATGGAATAATCCATTAGTTCAAATTAAATTATATAACATATATATACATATTGTATTTTTATTTATATTTTTTCAGATAGATAACTCTTTCTTAAGTACCAAAAAGTTTTGGTTTAATATCGATTCGGTATTGTTTATGTATCGATTTTTATTCTTCATTTATATATATATATATATATTAAATATTAATATGATTCACTCGTTAGTTTTTTATATCTTTAAATAAGAAATATGTTAAATAAAATATAAACTATGAATAATATTATATATGTATTGTTATATATTCACTTTTTTTTTGCTCGGATTCGGTTTAGCTCGAGTTCTAATTTTTTTTTGGTATATAAATCTAGTATCAAGGGTTCAATCCACTACCATAATTAGCTTAAATAAAATTCTACGAGCAGACTTTAGTTATGAATTGATTTTCGTCGATTTAATTGTTAAAAAGGAATTATGCCAAATTCAACGTTGATTTTAAGTAATTCCGCACATTTCCGCATAAAAATAAAAAAAAAATCTGCTAGATTCCATATCAACACAATTCCACAATTACTATTTATACCCAAAATAAGTCTATATAGTCACTTAACAAACTCACCTCAAATATAATTAAAAAGAGTCGCTTTTAGCAATGCAAGTTTTTTATTATACTTAATGGTATAATACTTATACTGACTTGATGGTAGAATACTTACTATCATTTATATATCATATGTTCCAACTATCATGTCTTCGATATTTGATTTGAGTTTATTTTTAAAAATAAAAAAACAAACTTAAGGGGTTCTTCATAAGAAATATAAAAACTGAATCAAACTTTCAAAATTGACTTGACTTCCAAATTTAGAGAAAATTTTGATTTGAGCTTAACAATAGATTCAATTTGCCGAGTCAACCCAAAGTTAAAGGTTTTTAAAAAGTTAACAAAAAATTGAAGGTTTTATCAACAATATCCAAAGTTCAAGGTTCAATCAATCATTTTCTGAAAGTTTAAAGTTAAATTGACATTTTCCCAAATATATCACTATTTATATTATTTATAATTTAACTCGGATCACTACAAGAAAATGCAAGATTTGGGACGTTTTTTAGCAACGCATTTACAACGCA
>OVAX01005111.1:0-10072 GCA_900406405.1 Lepidium africanum
GTTACGATCGAACCACGTAAAAATCTCTGTGTTATTGTCGCGATTCTCTCTTCTCTTTCTTACCTACGGTTACTTAGATTGAATTCGATCCTCAACAATAACGAAGATTATGTAATCGATTATCATTAAGTTGAATAATAACATAATGTTTTTCATCGTTCTCTCTCTTTCGTTCTGTTCAACTAACATGGTATCAGATGAATTTCTTCAAATTTCTTCCGCAATTTCTATTCTGATTCATCGAAATCTTTAAA
Source organism: Lepidium africanum (assembly GCA_900406405.1). Classification (NCBI taxonomy): domain Eukaryota; kingdom Viridiplantae; phylum Streptophyta; class Magnoliopsida; order Brassicales; family Brassicaceae; genus Lepidium; species Lepidium africanum. Next base: position 255 of record OVAX01005111.1, read on the forward strand.
GATTTTTTTTGTTTCTTCCAATTTCACCGATTATTCCGTCGGATTTTGGCTTTTTGGCTCCACTTTCGTTTCCTGTTTATGCGATGGTGACCGTACGTCGCCTTCGACGAACTCAAATTTCTACCTCCGTTGAACGAGATTCTCCAACTCGTGAAGTTCCAATTCCAACTCGTGAAGCTTCTGTTCTGCGTGAGTCTCCTCCTCTTATCTCCATAGATAGTGTTCACTCTCCCTACTTTTTAACTAGTAGCGATAATCCTGGATCTTCAATTTTTCATGAAATCCTTGATGGAACAAACTATGGAACTTGGAATATAGCAATTACCATTGCTTTAGAGGCTAAGAACAAGATTACGTTTGTTGATGGGTCTCTTCCTCGTCCTTCGGAAAATGACATTCATTTTAGAATTTGGTCCCGTTGTAATAGCATGGTCAAAATCTTGGTTGTTAAGCTCTGTCTCTAAGCAGATCTATGGAAGTATCCTTCGTTACAATGATGCTGCTGAAATCTGGAAAGATCTTACTTCTCGATTTCACATTACAAACTTACCAAGGTCTTATCAACTCACACAACAGATATGGTCTCTTCAACAGGGTTCCATGAGTTTATCAGAATATTTCATAACTTTAAAGACTCTTTGGGATGAACTTGACAGTGCTGATTGTGGTCAAACGTGCCATTCTTGCAAATGTTGCAAAACTGACAGCTACATAGTTCATTTAGTAATACGCAAAATCCTTGCCTAAGCAGAGTCGAGGGCCACCATTGAAGGCCGTGAACTTATAGGCGGATTCACTCATGAACCGACAGTCTCTAAGCTATTTCTCTGGCTTGAACTCACGATTTTCTTTTCCCCAAATCCCTTCAATATGTTCCATTGCATACTCATAGACTCCTTATCTCACACACTACAAGAAAACATTGGGTTAACGATCCATTTACGACGTATTAGAGACATTGTAAAATAGGGACAAATTGCCTACGTTTGTACGATGAACGAAACATTTGTCGTAAAAATGTTGTAAACTTACGACGAAACATTTCGTTGTAAAAGTGTGCTTCCTTTACAATGAATTACCAATGTTTTGACATGTTTTTAGTGATTCGTCGTTAACACGTTTCAATATTGCAAGATCTTTACGACAAAAACAAATTTCTAATGATTCGTCGTAAAAACGTCTCCACATTGCAAGACGATTACGACGAAATCAAATTACAATGATTTAAAGACGAAATTTGAAATTAGTTAGACACGTTTTTGTGATGCATACTTGTATTTTTTACAACTCAAAAATACGTTGTAAATTACTCGTAATCTTGTTTTTAGATTATTGCAAATCCTGATGTTGTAAAGTCATTGTTAAATTTTTACCTATATAAATTGGAGGTCTCTTCATAAATCACAACACAAAAACATAAAAAAAAAAGTTTTTGATAAAAAAAAAGTATTAGGGACGTCGTAAAATAGGGACGAATTGCCTACGTTTGTACGATGAACAAAACATTTGTCGTAAAAATGATGTAAACTTACGACGAAACATTTCGTTGTAAAAGTGTGCTTCCTTTACGATGAATTACCAACGTTTTGACATGTTTTTAGTGATTCGTCGTAAACACATCTTAATATTGCAAGATCTTTACGATGAAAACAAATTTCTAATGATTCGTCGTAAAAACGTCTCCACATTGCAAGATGATTACGACAAAATCAAATTACAATGATTTAAAGATGAAATTTGAAATTAGGTAGACACGTTTTTGTGATGCATACTTGTATTTTTTACAACTCAAAAATACGTTGAAAATTACTCGTAATCTTGTTTTTAGATCATTGCAAATCATGATGTTGTAAAGTCATTGTTAAATTTTTACCTATATAAATTGGAGGTCTCTTCATAAATCAAAACACAAAAACACAAAAAAAAAGTTTTTGAAAAAAAAAATGTTTTTGAAAAAAAAAGTTTCTCAAAAAAATTAGCTATAAAAATATCTTTTGGTGGTGATATATTCAAGCAACAGAAGTGGATGTATATGCATAGAGATGCTACTGGAATCATGACAAAGGAGTATATGAAATTTTCCCGAATTGAAGCTGTATAGAATCATCTATTAAATAGGGCGTTTACACCACATTATTACATTTGGTTTCAACCATGGGGAAGGTTATAATGGTGGTGGGAATGATGAAGCAAGTAGTAGTAATTATAATAATGTTGAAGTTAATCTAGTAGAACCGAGTAATTTGCATGATGCTGGTTATTAGAATGAGGTTCATGGGGGTTGTAGAGCATGATAGGATGCATGAGATGGTCACAGATGCATTTCAGGAAACTAATATCGAATCAGTAGTTGTTGAGGCACCTAACTTAGATGCAAAAAGGTTTTATGAAATTTTAGATGCTGCAAACCAGCCTATCTACGAGGGATGTAGAGAAGGTCTGTCTAAATTGTCATTGGCAGCTAGGATGATGAACATTAAACATATTGTAATTTATCTGAGACATGCATGGATATGTGGGCTGAATTATTCAAAGAGTATTTGCCAGAAGACAATGTGTCTGCTGAATCATATTACGAGATTTAGAAATTGGTGTTTAGTCTTGGTTTGCCTTCTGAGATGATAGATGTCTGCATCGACAATTGTATGATCTATTGGAAAGATGATGATAAGTTACAGGAATGTCGATTCTGTATAAAGCCAGATATAAGCCACAAGGAAGTGAGCGGAGAAGGTACCATATCAGCGGATGTGGTACTTACCAATAATAGACAGGTTGAAGAGATTATATCTATCTGAAAGAACAACAGCTGCGATGAGATGACATGCAGAGCATTCACAGACCGATAGAGAGATCAGTCATCCTTCAGATGCAAAGGCGTGGAAACATTTCAATACGGTACATGAAAATTTTGCTAGAATATTTAGAATGTTTATCTTGGTCTATGCACTGATGGTTTTAGTCCGTTTGAAATGTTTGATAGACAATATTATTTGTGGCCAGTAATTCTTACGCCTTATAGCCTTCCTCCGAGGATGTGCATGGAAAAAGAATTTCTATTCCTAAGTATACTAGTTCATGGTCCTAAGCATCCAAAGCGGTCGCTTGACATTTTTCTGCAACCTTTGATTCATGAGCTAAAAGTGTTATGGACTCATGGGGTTTTAGCATATGATTGCTCATCCAAAACAAATTTTACGACGAATGTAGTGCTTCTATGGACAATAAGTGACTTCCCTACCTACAGAATGTTATCAGGGTGGACAACGCATGAGAGATTGGCTTGTCCTTATTGCTTTGGGAGGACATATGCATTTCAACTGAAGTATGGGAGGAAGACGTGTTGGTTTGATTGTCATCACCGGTTTCTTTCATTGAACCATCCGTACCGACGAAACACGACCTTGTTCATGAGTAAAGTGAAGGTACGAGATCCCCCACCACCGTATCCATCTGAGGAACAAATTGAAGCAAATATTGATTATTATGATGCTCAAGAAACTGTTCCCCGAGGGGGTAATTGGCATGTTCCAAGTAATATGTTATACCAGTATGAACAACATCACCACTGGCATAAAAGAGTATATTTTGGGAGCTGCCATATTGGAAAGATTTGCTGATTCGACATAATTTGGATGTGATGCATATCGAGAAGAATTTGTTTGAGAATATCATGCATACAATACTGAACGTAGCAGGAAGGAATAAAGATAGCAAAAAGTCACGGTTAGACTTGCCTGCTGTTTGTGCTAGAAGTAAGTTGCATATTAAAATGTGTAGGACCTGAATTTACATGATGGGCACACTCTTGAATTGTAAAGGATAAATACATAAAAAAAGATACAACTTTGATACCGTGATCATAATCGGAGATGAAGCAGAGTCAAAATAAAATCTTTCTCCTTAATTCTTTTAATGCCCATAGTGTGCCGGCTTGATGCGTTCAAGAATCCCAGGATAAAACCACTTCGGTTTCTCTCATCTCGCAACACTCAAAAATAAGAGCTAACGAACTATAGAACCATGTTGTACTCTCAGAGTCAATAAAAAAGAAGGAGATGAAGAGGATTGTGATCTTGTGTAGTTACACCAAAATTTGTAATTGTTCTTTTTTTTTCAATGAGAAGATGAATCACTTGGTTTTATAACTAAATATTCAACATAAGAATAAAGAGGAGTTATGAGAATTGATTCTCAACATTTAAGTCATTTATTTCTCTTTGTCCTGAATTCTTTTGTTGTTACAAAATTCACAATTAAAGCAGATATAATTGTTGAATTTTTCAACATAAAGATTTAATTCCATTTCTGATACAAACTTACTTCAATTATGACATGTAATCATTTTTGAAGTTCTAACAAAACGATGGAAAAATTCCAGTTCCCATATTTAGGTTGTCATCAGAAGTGAAAACAACGTTATTCAGTTGGATGGCATAGGAAGTGAAGTTTCCTAATGGATATGTTTCGAATCTCTCCATATGTGTTGAGCAAGGGCAAAAGATTACAGGGATGAAGAGTCATGACTGTCATGTGTTCATGCAACGGCTATTACCATTTTCTTTGGCCGAGTTACTTCCAAAAAATATACATGAAGCACTTGCTAGTAATTATTTTAACTAAGTATTACATAATTAATAGATTAATTAAACATCATTTTGATCTATGTTTTATATATTGTAGGTATTGGGGATTTTTTTCAAGATTTGAGTGCATGGACACTCACAGAAGAAGGTTTGGAACAACTTTCTGATAATTATTTCGATCTTGTTATGAAACTTAGAGAAGATATTTCCTCCTTCGTTCTTTGATGTTATAGAACATCTCCCAGTCCACTTTCCTCATGAAGCATTACTTGCTGGACCCGTTCATTTTCGATGGATGTACCCATTTAAACGATTTATGAAAAATTGTAAGGCAAAGCAAAGAATCTGGCAAAAGTGGAAGGGTCAATTGTCGTCAGTAGTCTGTCAAAAGAAACATCTCACTTCACATCGTACTACTTTGCACCCACCGTTCAGACACGAAAAAGAGCACCTAGGAGATACGACGATGGTGGAGTGGCCCATACTTATGCAGTAGAAGGAGTTCATGACACCTTTTCCCCTATTGGTCGTCTCGGTGGGAAATTGAAAGAAGTTTGGTGGAGTAGTACCAAATACCGTCACGCGGCGTACACGTATGTAATTCTAAATTATACTAAAGTGCTCCCGTTTGAAAGATATATATGTAAATTAATTATATTTAATTATTTAACTTTAATTTATTTAATATATACATTTATATATTTCTAATGTGTATACTACTACTTAATTAACATATATCTACATTTAGTTTATTTGTAACTCATGTAAAAGAAGCTATCGAAGGAATTTTAGAAACTGAAGTCAACAAACGGAAAAATATGCACTTTGCACCATAGTTGAAGACTCGTGTGAAAATTAATTTATAGGACAATTATTCTAATCAAATTATAATATTTAGTTTAAGAAAATAAATTACGATTAATTTATCTGTCCATGCATGTTGACAATGATGATCCATTTTATCCACCATGGTTTCATGATTTGATTCAAGGTTCAACTGCTAAGATAACAATGGCACCAATGTATTTCACCAGAGGATATACGTTTCATACCTTTGAATACGGTAAAAAGCAGATAACCGCTAATTATGGAGTATGTGTGAAAGGTGAAACAGATTTTTATGGGATCTTACAAGAAATTATTAAAGTAGAATTTGTACGATTGATTTGGCTGAAATGTGTGCTCTTCAAATGTGACTCGTTTGATCCTGTAGTTAACGAGGGGGTTCGATGCAACAAATTTGGAGTTGTAGATGTAAACGCGAGAAGAAGATACAACAAATTTGAGCCTTTCATCTTAGCATCACAAGCACAGTAAGTTAGCTTCATTCCATACCTTAGGATCAAAGAATCCGGAATCACTTGGTTAGCGGCTATTAAAATCACTCCCTGTGGTCAAATTATTGGAAGTGGAGATTTACCCTTGAAAGAAGACTCATGTACGGATATACAAGCACCCGATCAAGCTACTGAAGAAATTGTGCTAATTGATCTGCAAAACTGAGAATACGAAGATCTCCCTGATGACAACAATCACGATAGTGATCTAAGGAAGAGACTCATAGAATGGCAGAGGCAAATAGAGCTTTTGCACATTTTCGTTAATCCATTAACAGGATATATATAGACACATAGATTGGCTTGTTAGGAAAGGAAGTTCAAGCTTGCCTGTAAGGGGAAGGGAAGTTCTCTAAGCAAGCTGTTTTCATGCCTATACTAGCTTTATTTGTTTGACAAGTTGGGGGACCAATTCAAAGTTGGAGCTCTAACCTTCCTTACTTCTATCTTATTTGAAGAATAGATTGTGACCAACTATTTGAAGATCTTTCTTTGTCATAGACAGATTCTTGACCTAAATCAGTGACTAGTATCTTTCCTTCCTCTGAGATTGGACATCGATAAGGATTGTTAACAACCACCAAACAATCAGTTCAAAAGCCTAAGGAAGAGCTTTGACTATTCTTACTATGAGTTCCCACTTTGACTGCGATGAATTTGATGAAAATGATGATGTTAGTGGAGATGATAGTAATGATGAACGATCAGATTGACAACTGTGTTTAAGATGTATGAAAACATTATTATCATGTATTAATTATGACAAATCAACTAATGTATTAATAATTTTCAAATCGTATTATTTTTACATTGTTAAATTAATTAAAATCGAGTATACATGGTTACAAACCAAAATTCGAATTATAATACGACGAATATATATACAAACCAAAATTTGTATTATTTTTAGATTGTTAAATTAAAATCGAATATGTATACAACCAAAGTATACAAACCAAAGTATTAATTGTAAACCAAATTAAAATCGAATAGGTATACAAATTAACCAAAATTGGAATTGTTAAATTAAAACCTTTACAACTCGTTTACGACGAATTCGTCATAATGACATCGTAAAGTTTTAATTACTTTAGTGTCGTTGTTACGACAAATTCGTCCTAAACGTTTTGTCAAAGTAATTAATACCCTACGACGTCGTTACGAAAAAATCGTCGTAAACGAATTGTAACATGTCCGTGGTAAAGACATAGTAGAGAATTAATTACATTAACGTCATTTTTACGATGAATACGTTGTAAATGCGTTGCAACTTTACGACACATTTACAACGACATCAAATCTATTTATACTTAGCATTGATCTTCTCTCTCGTTGCTCATTCCTCACTCCCTTCCATCTCTCTAAGGCACATCTCTCTTCTCTCTAGTTTTGGTTTTTGTTTTTGTTTTAGATAGTGTCGTGCCGAGGGTTATAAGGGCCTAAGGCAACTATAAAACAATACTTATAATAGAAATTTTTTATAGCATAAATATAATTTAATTTAATATAATATATATAAATAAAAAAATATTTTTTACAATATAACATTTTTATTTACCACTAAGTAAATTCTTCCCACAAAATTTTCATAATATATGTTCTTTTGGAATATATATATATATATATATATATATATATATATATATGTTAATTAAACCAATTTTTGTGATATAGTTGATAGTAAATAAGATTTAATCAATTTTAGATTTGAAAAAAAAAATTTCGTATAGACAANTAATCAATTTTAGATTTGAAAAAAAAAATTTCGTATAGACAACTGGAACTAATTCCAACGTTATTTTCAATACAACTTAGTTCTCGCTAAAAATAATCCAATTCTTAACAAAAAAATTTACGAAGATCAAAAACTGATTGTTTCTATAATATAAATTGGAAAATTTATTAGAATATATGATTTTTGAAAAAATTTAGGGACCCTAAAAATTAGATTTATTTGAGGAGGCCTGAGGCGAATACCTTTTTTTTTACACATAGGTACACGTCTGGTTTTAGTTTTAGGTTTTGTTAAGTGATTAGGATTGATGGAATTTAGATATATGATGGAACAAAAATTTGGATGAAATTTAGATTTTAAAATGGAATTGAAATATATATATATATATATGTTTTTTGTTAATTATTTTTTATAATTTTAATGTAATTTTCAATATTGCATATCGATCTATGCCTCCCCATAGGCATACACGTCGGTTGTATTATAGTGAGTTTATTCAGGGCACTTCTTCGTTTTCGGGCGCGTCGACTTCTTCGACGGTACCGCAGACTCAGTCACAGACTGCTCCACTGATCGGCAATATATCTCCATCACAGCTAGATCCAGAGCCGCAACCGGATGAGCCCATCGAGCCTCCACCAACTGCTTGAGCTATTCATCCGGATCTCATGGTATCACCAGATGCACCTTATGCACAATATAGAGTGGAGGATCTTCTTGTGGATGGAAATCGCGAGTGTATGGATGTATTGCATATTGATCGATCTAAGGGTACTTACTGGTACATTTTCTATTTAGTATTAGTTTTATTTATTAATTTTAACAATTTTAAAATAAAATTGTATATTCACTTTCATTTGTTTTAAAAATTTTAGTTTTGGTGTGGATAGCAAAGTAGGGCGAAGCATTATAGATTGTATTAAGAGTTACTTTGTCGAATCGACCCCAAATTGGACATCGACCCCACACTACATTCAGATAACGTGGTTTAAAATTTTTGTGGTAATTATCTTTTATTAATTTTAATTATTTCATTTATTTAAAATTATTTAATTAATTAATATTAAATCATTTTTGCAACAGCAACGGTGGAATTGGGACGTCTCCATCACCGAGACGGTCAAGTTTCAGTTCAACAAGAAGGCGATGAAATGACTTTCTAATTTCGTTTATGATTGGAAGACTGATTGGGAGGTGAAAGGAGATGCGGGCAAACTTTGCTTTATGACGACCGCAATTTGAGAGGGGCTGAAATGTTTTTGGGTAAACCCTCATTCGGTGAAGAAATTTTCGGTGAAGAAATTTGCTCAGTGTTCCACTTCTCGGAATACAGTTGGTCTAGACAGATTTCCTCACGCTATGCCTCACACTGTTGAACAGACTCCTTTTGGCGGAGTTGCTTTACAAATGGTAAGTTGGTTCATTTTAAATTAAAATATTTAATTAATTTAGTTTTTTATTTATTTAATATTTAACTAAGTTTTACAATTTTTAGGCTGAAGAGTTAGGACATGTTCTTTATCTTCCGGATTTGTTCGAGCGGACTCCTTAGAAGAAATTCGGGATTTTGTCGATGCTAGATCGGAGAAGCTGCACAACAAAGTCGTAGCTGTTGTCCAAGAGCGTTAAACTCAGCTTTCCCAATAAACCCCTGAAGTACTCTTGTGGTATTGACTACTTCAGAAGTAGACACAATTTACAAACAGGTACGTAGTTAATATATATTATTAAATATTTAATTATATTATTAATTTATTATTTTAATTTCATTATTAATTAATTCTTACATATAATTAACGTTTTTATAGATTGCTCTGAAGAAAAAATGACATATTATTGGAGTAGGATCCGCCCAAGATGTCCCGAGAGTCACTTCTTCTTGGATAGAGGAAAGTTTCCTCCGTACTCAATTGGCGGCTGCGCATACCGAGATTGCGCAGCTACAGCGATCGACAGATGAAAAGTTTGCAGCAATGGAGTCCATGTTTGATATTTTGGTTGCGGGCAATCCGAATGCGATGCAGGCATTAGAGCGTAGACGTCAGACTCTCGGGATTCGAACTTCGATCCACGAGAATGTCAATTTAAACCAAAGAATAGCGGAGGAGCAAGATGACCGTAGTGCGGATATATTAGATGAACTTATGCGATAAATTATTT
>OVAX01005112.1:0-10061 GCA_900406405.1 Lepidium africanum
CCCAACTTCATCATTGTTTTGTTACCTGCTTTGCTGTCATTGCCCTTGTTTATTGCTCTGTGGATTTTACTGTTTTATTTATGCTTTGCCTTAATTTATGTTTCTTATCATTTGCATCTTAATTCTCTGTTTTAGGTTGTTAGATAATCATCTCATTTGTTTGGCTTGAATTAGAATAGTTTATTACATCCTGAGTGTTAGCTTCACACCCATTTGGTTCGATAACCTTGTATGTTACAGGGATTTGACTAGCAAGGCTTAAAAACTTTGTTTTCAGTCCTAAAGATATCAATGTTGTTAGAACCAGATGGATCTTCATGAACAAGATTGACAAGGATGGGAATGTTGTTAGGAACAAGTCATGACTGGTTTCTCAAGGTTACTCACAAGTTGAAGGGGTTGATTTTGAGGAGACGTTTGTACCAGTAGCTCATTTGGATTCTATCAAGTTTCCGTTTGGAATAGCTTGCAAGATGGAGTTCAAACTATATCAGATGGATGTTAAGAGTGCTTTTCTGAATGGATTTCTTCAAGAAGAAGTGTATGTTGAACAACCCAAAGGGTTTGAAGATCCAAAGCATCCTGATTATGTTTACAAGCTCAATTAAGCTCTGTATGAATACAAACAGGCACCAAGAGCTTGGTATGATCGTCTAGCCACGTTTCTGATTGAGCATGGGTATACACGTGGAAGTGTGGACAAAACATTGTTTACTCTAAACAATGCTGAAGGATTCATAGTTGATGAGGGCCTCGGTGGAGAGATCCTCGGATATGGATTCAACAGATCGACCTTGGTGAATCCGAACCGGTGAAAACTAGGTGAAGACGAATTTGATTGACTCTCTCAATCGGTGGAGGTTGATTGACTCTCTCAATCGGTGGATGTACTAGATTTTTTGAATCACACAAATAAGCTAAGACGCTGCTTCTAAAGAGCTAAGTGAATCACACACTTAAATCAAAAGAAATGACAATGCTTCAAGGAAAAACACTCTTTAAAAAGAACAAAATACTTTTATTAATCTTGGTTGAAAAGGTGCCTCCTACAAAGGACGAAATAAGCTTTATATAAAGCTCTTACATGATTATACTAATGTTCTAAAAGAGTAGAAATAAGAAAGAAATCTCACAATTGAATACAAACTAGCTGTTGGACAATAATGAGCAAATCGACCCAAATATGGGAACTTGAGCTAGGCTTGAGTCTTGAGAGCTTAGCCATGAATGTGTGATGTCTAGGGACTCTTGATTCATTGAATACACGCTCTAGCTGTAGCTGAAGCAATGATATAGCCGCTAAGCTTCGCTTCCCTTTCCCCTTGACTTTATTTAATAAAGTCTTTACTTAGTAGTGTCAACGCGTCCAAATATGGCAAGTAGACTCTCCAAGGGATTTTCTTAATCTTGTGAATGCTGGAGCATGGCAAGACTTCTAAGGATGTTTTTAATTGGTCTGAATAATCCCCTGGTCGCCAAGCATAAGCTTGAAATCCTTTGAGACAAGTGGATCCTGAACTTCCTTAAACAGCTCCAAATAGACCCATCTTTTTAATTGGAGCGTATTTGGAGGATATGGTGGTAGTTTCAACCATTCTTGGGCTTTTTGGAACCATGAAAGAACCACAAATATTCTCCAGGTGGTCTGGAGTGAAGATCGCACCTGAGCTGGGCTGTGTTGCTCGATATTTGGCATTGTCGTGCAGTGATACAAGGTTAACTGTACCGATTTAATCTCTTGTGCATATCGTATCAATGTAGCACTTAAGGATTGAATCCACGAGGACCAATGGTTACACTATCGAGCTTTAGACAAAACTAGAGCTAAGACAACAGAAATAAAGATGAGAACTAAACAAAACAGAGACTAAACGATATGAAAACTAATAAATAAACGCATCAGGTACAGGGAATTCATCAGGAAGCAGGGAATTCGAACTAAGAAGACTATTCAGGGCATTCATTCAAGCAATTCTTGACTAGAACATAAAATCTAACAAGCCCACTGTCGTGGAACTTATTGCTCTATTTAGCAACCTAGAAAGTATCCTAACTGTCGTTGGTCCTAGAATAGGCTTTATAGAACAGGTTCTAATATCCACAATCAACCTTAACATCAGATGTCACGGTTAAAGACTAATTGTTCATCTAAAGTGGTTCTGATTCCTAACAAGCTTTTGGAATGGTAAGAGATCTGGGTTCATAACCTAGCTAGCTACTTCTAACTTAAGCATTAAACACAACAATAGATGGAGATCACACAAGAACTAAACCCTATTTGTTCCTAATTCATTGAATCCCTAAATCCCTAGAAATCTCTAAACCTGATTGATAAAATACTCAAGCATAACAGAAAGAACAAATAAAGAAGAAGATATAAACATAAACATAAACTTAATTAAAAGAGAAAAGGGTTTAGAAATCTTCTCCAATTGTATTTTGGAGGATGATATCTTCTCCCCCAAAGTTACAAAATAAAAACAGCCATTGAAAAATAATGAATTGATAGAATGATGACCTTAAAAGTTCTCAGAAACCTATTAATAAATAGGCTAAAAATCGTTCTAGTACAAAATAAGTTAAACTGGGCGAATCATGGAAAATTCAGGGTTTTCTTGCGAAACAATGCTTAATCGGTCGATCAGAGGGTTGATCGATCGATCAAGGGGTAGAGTGGTCGATCAATGTCTTGGCTGGTCGATCAACAGATCGAGTGCCTCTTCTAGTAGCGTTTGAGTGATATGTCTTTGCTAAAATAACCATATCTGTCTAACCGCTGGTCAGATTGCCCTCAAACCACCTCCAAATGAAAGCTAACTCACGTGGCTATCTTGTGTCAAGATCTTAGCTCGATCTAACAGTGGAAAGTCTTTCAATGAATCCAAAATTATGAGGCTTCTGCAGGATTAAGCATCTCCATATGCTCGTTTTCACTCAAAACATCTCATCTTCTCCAAAGGTGTCCTATTACCTCAAAAGACTGAATAAAGGACTAAAAGACTTTACAACATGTACTTTGACTCAGTAAAACCATGGAAACAAGGATTAGAAACCGCTAAAAACACCGTATATCATGCAGATGGGCTCATTGAAGATCCACCAACTTCTAAAATTCATATTTTTCAGGTCCGGGATTTGTTTTGGCTTATTCAATTTTGAGGAGTTAGATAATTGAGTCAGGAATCCATAGAATATTGATTCGTGACTTGTTTCTTTCTGTATCGTCTGTAAATCTTCGAAGAGTGGCTGCAATCCTTGTTGGAGTCCAAATATGGCTAATGATGTCTAGGTTGTGTATTCGTGGGCCACGGTTGGGCATTGATTATTGAAACCTCCTCATGGACCTCTGAATTGTTTGAAGTCTTCATGTATTGCTCGGCCAAGTCGCTTTGGTTAGAATCCTTCTCGTCTCGACCTTCCCGGATTGCATCGTCTTCGGTTTGATCATTGCGGTCGAGGGTCACATCAATAGTGGTGTAGATCTATGTTGATGATATAGTTTTTGGGTCTACCAATCAGACGATGGTTGAAAATTTTGTTGAATTCATGACTCAAGAATTTGAAATGAGTATGAATGGTGAACTCACTTACTTTCTGGGTTTGCAAGTTAAACAGACAATTGATAGGATTTTTGTGAATCAAAGCATGTATGCAAAGAATCTGATTCAGAAGTTTGGGATAGAAACTAGCAAGACGACAAAGATACCTATGGGAACAAACGAAAAGCTCTCAAAATATGAATCAAGAAAGTCTGTAGATGCTACAACTTATAGAAGCTTGATTTGAGTTCTGTTGTACATGACTGCTAGTCGACCAGATATCTGTTACTCAGTGGGAGTGTGTGAAATATTTCAAGCAGACCCTAAAGAAAGTCATTCTCAAACAGGAAAACAGATTCTGAAGTATGTGAGCGGAACTCAGAATTGTGGGATTTTCTACACAAAGGATACGACGACAAGCTTGACAGGGTACTGTGATGCAGATTGGGCAGGATGTGTTGATGATCGCAAAAGCACAAGAGGTGGATGTTTTTCATAGGAAACAATATTATTGCCTGGTTCAGCAAGAAACAGAAATGTGTTTCTTTATTAACAGCAAAAGCAGAATACATTGCATTGGGAAGTTGTTGTACTCAACTTCTTAATCAAAGTGCCATTAGCATTGCTAAGTGTGCAACATTCTCGAACTAAGCATATTGACACTCATCATCATTTTATTCATGAACTTGTTGAGGAGAAACTGGTTGTGATTGATCATATGAACACTGAATATCAACTAGCTGATTTATTTACAAAACCTCTTACTTTTAATCATTTTCAGGAATTGAGAACCGCAATTGGGATTTGTGAGTACTAAACGTTGTTTTGAGGTTTTGTTGAGTTGATTTGAGATAGGAGCTTGTTTCTAGAAAAGAATGGCAGACACTTGAAAGGTAGACATATATCAGTTTTGATCGAAATAGTGGAAAATAGCTGCCTATCATGCCATCACAAGATGATCTTTGAGCTGGGAAATTAAACGTTAGGAGAAGGAGGTCAAAGAGCTGAGGAGAGCAAGTGTATTTGAGTTGAGAAGTCAAGTGGTACTCATTACACAAAATTCACTGATGTGTGGAATATCTGAATCAATATGTTGAGAAATCAAGTGATATCTTTGATTTAGTTTTATCCAAGATGATGGAGGTATCGTACTTGTGATGGTTTTCCAAAACATATGATCAAGAAGGATATATTTACTACCAAAAAAGTGATTAAACCGTACATGTGATCGAGAAGGGTACCTACATCATCTAAGTATGCAATTGTGACCGTATATGACTCTCCAAAGGAAATTCCAACTGCATGATCCATTTAATATCCTCAACGCTTTGAAAAAGGCTTGTGATGAAGGCATGCTAGTTTAAAAGTCTAGCCACAGAGTCTTGATTCTGATCGTATGTCTCAAAGTAAGGTGCATGCTAGGCTTTGCGGAATATGGGTTCTCTGTGGATGATCAATCTCAACAAAAAGTATTTTTGTATCTTATTCTGATTTTTGAAAGTTAAAATGGAGTTGTTCACATGGTTGATTATGATTCTGGGTCACTCACGAATTTGATTGATAAACAGACGTCTGTTGAAAAAATATATCATGCTTAATCTCATTTGTGATAAAGTTGCATTTGATTGTGTTGATTCATGGTTGAGTTTATGTATCTTGGTACACTAATCAGTTAGACAGACACTTGTTTGTATATGTCTCGATGTGCACTCAAGCAGGGGGAGATGAGAGTTTAGCTCTAGATGAATCCATAATGTCTAGTTTGAGGGAGAAACATTTTAGGGGGAGCATTACAACAAGAAGAACGCTTAGAACAAGAACCTAATTGTGCTCAACAGGAACCTCATTCAGAACAAGAACGTGATTTATCAAGATGCAAAACATGATCCTGATGAACATGAATCTGTTTGCTGAAGATGTACATCAAGCCAAAAAGGGGGAGATTGAAGATGTGTTGTTGAGACGTCATGGTCACGTGTTTAGAGTTAAAGAATGAACACGTGAGAGTTCATTTAAACTTGGAGAGGAAGTCTTCAAGGTTGTTAGAATATAATTGGAATTTCTTATCAAGAAGAAAAAAAAGGAAAATATACTTTTTGATAAGGAGAAATCGTTGGAGATATTTTAGGGAAAGAGGGTTTGTCTCTTGTGCTAATAAATAAAGATTTCGATTGTAAACTAGTTTTCTAAGAACTTAGGGAGAAGTTTTAGAGAGATTAGTAAATTGAGCCTTAGGTTATCGGTTAGAGTTAAGATTGTTTTATGTTGGTTTCTAGGGTAGAGTAATATCAACAAGTGTTTGTCTTTTGTAGAAAAGATAACATTGAATAAAAATGAATCTTTTGTTTTTTGCTTGAGTAGTTTGCAAATTTACATTTACAACATAGACAACACAATCTAAGAAAAGGTCGCCGGCTTCGTGTCTTTCCGAACTGAACTGAGACAGTATTGGCAACCATGAAAACCCGACATATGCATGTGGATCTGAGATGCTAAACTCGTAAAGGCTTTACCAATAGTGAAGGTGCTAGTTAGTCTCAATCTCTCGATGGATAACAGAGACACAACTTGGGAGAGGTCTTGTAGGCCTGAGAATGGCGGAGAGATCCAACCTTTGACCTTTGGTAGCTGTGCTTCACAAACTAGACTCGTTTTCGATAGAGGAGAATGGTGGTGTTGACGTCGGAGATTTCTTTGTTCTACTGCCTATCAAGGCAATTGAACTAGGAAGGTTTTTGAAATCTTTTCAGATTCAAGAACGTATGTCCCTCTTCTATCCCTCAGGCTCTTATCTTTCTATGTTGTATTTTGAACTCTACTCTATATTGTATTTGCTGGCAATGAGTTGTATTTGCTGGCAATGAGGTGTTTACCGTTCTTGCCATTGTACTTCATGAATTAATTAATATAAGTTGGAACCTTCCATGACAATGACTACAATTTGCAAAAGGATTAATTAAAGAAAACAAAACAAAAAAATAGCTGAAGCAAACGCTTCTGTGCTTAAGCAAATTAAGCCTTCTATCTTGTACAAGATTACAAGAGGAAAATGCTTAGAACATTAACTCTGTTAACTAATCATTGTGTACTCAATGATTAAGCTGATGATCTCAAGAACAAAAGAAGAACCGAAAGAAAGAGAAGAAAAAAGATGAAGAAAGACTAAGCCTTATCTCACTAAAGACGAAGCAAGAGTAAGAATCCAGATCGATTCATTTAGATTCTCTCTACTAGCTCTCGTTCTTTGTATCTTCTTCTTTCTCCTTTCGATTCCTCTCAATTTTCTACGCCAAATCTCATGTATTTCTACATGAATATTGTTTTTATTCTGCAAGAAGATTAGTCGGTGATGTTTATTATTTCATAGGCCTTTTTTCGACAAAGCCCAACTAAGACCCATGAATTTTATAATCAACCCAAACAATCCCCCACTTGATTCTATAAATTCAGAGTTGATTGTTGATGTCGTAAGACTTGAATCAACATTTCTTGAGATAATCGCACATAATGAAATAAGATTTAATCATTACAAATGTTTACCGATCATGTCTTTCGATCCATTACAGATTTTCCATTGCTTTAAAGACATAACACAAGTAATCTTTAGTGCTTTTAAACATACAATTTGTATTCCTTTAGGAACACAAAAGCTACAATCTGAGTTGCTCAAGGCCTGCAATTTGAGTTTCTCAAAACCTGCAATTTAAGTTGCTTAAAATCTGCAACTAGATTTGATGTCGTCACAGACTTGAATCAAACTTTTGAGAATTTTGGCAATTAAATGTTTATCGAACATTCTTTACTATCACATAAGACTTGCAGTGTGAGTTACACTAACACTATTTCATTCCTTTTGAATATTACAGAATGTTTCATCACACGTCACCTACACATGAATACAATCTCATTACAAGACTAGTTGTCTCTCCTATCATGACTTCCAAAATTGGTGTCTCTTTTGTTTGATCTTTAAATCATTGATTGTTACCAAAACGTTTTCCATCATTTATGGATACACGTTTACAATCAAAACCGAGCTTACCACTAACAGAGGCCACTAAGTCTTACACTTTATTTTAACATGATTTCTCTGCAACATGATCGATCACATGAGTTTAGATAGCTTCACACCTATCTGAACGTCATATTCATGTTGCTTCCGCGAATTTCCAATTCACTCAAAACCATAAGCTTTCAAGCAGAGACCTTCTGTCTCATCTACTTTTCACATGATTTCAAAGACCAGCTACATTCCTTTGTTTGACCTTTTGAACCAATGATCTAAGTGAATAGAATAGTTGGTAAGGATCCCATAATGTAGTGAACTCAAATCAATTTAGTCCCATTTTGCTTGCAAATTGATACAGTTGTGGCTCATTTAGAGATATATATCAGACACAAAACCATTCTCTTTATATTTTTTCAATGCCCACAAGCAAATTCCATAGCTAATCAATCTCTTTGCTAACCATTCATGAGACATCATCAAACAAAGAAGCACGTTTAGAACAAAACGTTTGTCACGAACTCATAGTGAGTTTAATCCTCAAGCTTCAGTGAATCTGATTTTCCACTGCTTGAATTCCTCACTTATCGTATACATGTTTCAACCTGAAACACCATGATCACAAGAGACTCTATCTCTTCACGAATCATAACACATGAAACCTCTCTTAGTCAAGTAACACACTCTTTTAGTTTGAATCTCTTGAACGAATGACACTACCCGGATAGAAGTCAAGGTGAGATATTTAAGAATGTGTTACTTAAAAGAGTTTTAAGTTCCAACTTTCTAGTTGTGTTCAAGACCATTCTTCTACACAACATTTGGTCAAAAGATCAACAAGATCCTTTCTAGACCTTACAAACATTAATGATATTACTTCCAGCTTTAACTAAGTCGTGTTTTATTTTTCATCCAACACGAATATGCTTTTCATATTCCATTGTAAAGCTTGTTCTATGAAAAACAAGTACAACTAGATAATGACACCTCATAGAGATAGAAATATACAATCTTCCTAAGAATGAGATATCAAAAACAAATTATACAAGCATTTATGACCAACCACATAACCGATGCAGCTTCGGCTTTAGGAAAACTCTTTAACTAGACACCCCAAACCAGAGAGCTTACAACCACCTGTATTACTAACGAAAATCAGAGAGGCCTTTACATTACACTACTTCCTTTGTCCACAGAGTTCTCATTAGTAAACCAGAAACTATATAACATAAAGAGTTCAGAAAAATTCAGTTCTACAAACAAAGTTAAATCAATATCCTATAATCATGTTTATCCAAGAACCCATAAATTCAATGAAGACCAAAAATTTCTTATAGTTCTAGTTCTTTTTCTCCTAAAAAGAGTCTCATTTTTATAATGAGAAGAACGATTAACACAATTGTTACTAGAAGACCTATAATCAAAGTTCTTATCAAAAGTAATACTTTTCAAATAATTCAGTTTAAAAACCCAAGACTCAACGATGTTGACAAAGGGCAAGAACAAAACTGAAATTCAAACAACTTTAAGAGCAACTATGAATTTAGAATGGTTGGTGTTACTTACCTTAACAAAACATGGACACCCCCACAATTGATCCATACAGGATTTTCCGATCCCTCATTTGAATCTTTAAAGATTTCTTCCATGGTCATCGACGTGGTAAGAACACAAGTCCTTCCCTTGATAACACCTCTGCTTTCATGACACTAACTCGCGAAGGTTTAGTTCACCGGAGAGACGCTGACAGTTCAAGACTGCTACACGAACATGCAAGTTTTCTTCTCTTCATCTTTATTGATTGAATCCCTTCTTCATAGACTCTTCTTTGTCATCTTCAAATTTTTATGTTTAATTTGCTTATGATTGTTGGAATCTTCCATGAAGATGACTACAATCTGCAAAAGTATTAATCGAAGAAAACAGAACAAAAACAGAGCCGAAGCAAACGCTTCTGTGCTTAAGCAAATTAAGCCTTCTATCTTGTTCAAGATTACAAGAGGGAAATGCTTAGAACATTAACTATGTTACTTAATCACTGTGTACTTAATGATTAAGCTGATGATCTCAAGAACAAAAGAAGAACCGAAAGAAAGAGAAGAAAAAAGATGAAGAAAGAGTAAGCTTTATCTCACTAAAGACGAAGCAAGAGTAAGAATCCAGATCGATTATCATTTAGATTCTCTCTACCAACTTTCGTTCTCTATATCTTCTTCTTTCTCCTTTCTATTCCTCTCAATTTTATACGCCAAATCCCATGTATTTCTTGATGAATATTGTTTTTATTCTGCAAGAAGATTAGTGGATGATGTTTATTATTTCATAAGCCTTTTTTCGACAAAGCCCAACTAAGACCCATGAATTTTATAATCAACCCAACAAATTTATTTTTTATGATTCTAGACTAATTTCGAGGCTGCAACGTCATTTTAAGTCATAGAGAACGAAACCAGATAAATAAAAGAAAGAATTACTCAACTAGTCTCAATTAATACCTAAATGACTTATATAGTCTC
>OVAX01005114.1:0-10054 GCA_900406405.1 Lepidium africanum
TATATATATATATATATATATTAATCATAGAAAATCATAGTTTTGAACTTTTAACTTCTGAAAAATTTTAAAGTGAAAAAACTTTTATAAAAGTGTATGATATATATATGGAGAAGATTCACTATTCTGCCTTTCACAATAAACATGAATGTTCCTTTCGTTCGTAGGCTTATCGAATTATCTCATTTTTAATTTTTTCTATCTCTTGAACTTGTCAATTAAATATAACGCGTAAATAATCAAAAAAGTTATATATCATGGAGAACATGAGTCAATCATCTATTATATAATATATAATATGTTATAAATTGATTTTAATATATTAAGTATATACAAAATTAATATAAATTTGTATATGCAAATCAAACCATATATATATTGTACATAAATATAAATAACGACAAATATATTTTTTGTATTTGCAAAATTATTCTGTGCATAACTTGAACATCATCTAGTTTTAGATATAAAAAGAAAAGAAATCATACTTACATACACTTTTGCATGTTTTGAAATTGAATTAGACTGTTATGATATATTTCTACAACTTTCAAATTAATATTTTCAATATTTGACATCAAAAGATTTGCAACAAAAACAGCATGTGTTGAATTTATATGTATCACATAAATACTCACATTAAAAACACATTCGAGAGCAAATATCAAAATGTTTCGCGAAGTAAAAATTTGTTTTTTTGGCGTTGCCTCTCATTCTCTTGGCGTTGCTTCTCATTTGTTTGGCGTTGCTTTTCATTTGCTTGCCGAATCATTTTGTTCTTCTCCCGTTCAATTGCATTTTTCTCAATCTGTTGAATCGTCCTTATCACTTTCATCATCTCCTCACTAGAACACTGTCCTAATATTTCTCCCAATTCCCGGAAAATTTGCTTCAGTACTTTTTTCATTGTTTTAATCTTATTCCTTGGAGAAACCTGTGCCAAAATCTGAAACAAAATCTTTCAAAAAACAATCATTTCAGATTCTTTCAAAATAAGAAGTTCATCCAGTTGATCCCACAGTAGTCACGATTAACAAGCATAACCCACAAATCAAAAATTATCCACAAAAGTTTGAAATCTAAATACCTCCGTTCCCACTGGAAATGCATCCTTCCACAAATCCTCCTGTAATGCACAACAATACATGAAACGTATTCTATTACAAAAACATCAGAAGTTTTGCCATTAGCGAAATGAAATGAGATTCATCAAACCATTCCTCTTGAATTTGTTTTGTTTATTAGCAAAAATGAAATGCAAATGCTCTCCAAGACACAATAACATTCCATCACAACCACATCTAATTAGTATTCTATACTAGAAACCATTTCATATCATTATTCTTGCAACTTAGAACTCTTGACTACTCCAAAATGACTAACAACTAACAACGTATCTCATCAGTAATCTTAAGTTGAATAGATGATTACTTGATGAAATGAGAAAACAAACCAGAAGATGAGTAAATTAGTATACCAGACTACTAATGGAAACTACTTTAACACAATTTACAACCACATCTAATGGAAACTATTTCATATCATTATTCTTGCAACTTAGAACTCTTGACTACTTCCACACACAAACAACAACAACTAAAAACCCTCTTGGAATATACTGTTTATAGATTAATTTAACTACGAAAAAGTAAAACCTAAAACTTCAATAGAAAAATTATCTCGTAAAAATTGTTCTCTTACTATTTGTTTGTTATATATATATATAGATGAATGAATATGTCTTAGAGTTAATGGTTTACTTAAACTGTTTTAAAAACTTAAAAGACAAATATTTTTTGAATCATACATTATTTTACAGTCTGTAAAATAAATTTAAAAGTATAGAGTAGCCACACTCGTTAGAATATAAATACACTGAATCGGTAAGTAAATTTTAAATTTTGAAATGAATATAAATAGATTTTAAAAAGTGTGACCATAAAAAATTATATCTTTTCAAATTGTATTTCTTTCATGACTAAATAATGTAAGAAAAAGACGCAATCGTATAAGTTGTAAATGAAAAAGATACGAATGAAAATATAGAACCATAAATCACATTTATTGAAATCATATAGAATCATATATAGATTAATCTTCGTTTAATAAAAAATAATTACGAGTTTAACCCTCGCGCCGCGTTTCTTTTCTTTTTCTTTTTTTGGTTTTAATGTGAAAGCGTTTCTTTTCTTACCTCAATCATATCTATCTTTCTCTGTCTCCCACACATCTTTATATTTCAATTCTTAAGATCTTCATTTCTCCATTGATAACAACGAAGAATCCAACACACACAGAGCTTCAACAATTCCTTCTTCTTCCTCTTCCTCCTGGTACGTCCAATCTCGATCTCATTCTTGACTCTACCTTCTGTTTTCTTCTATAGTCTTTTCATCTCTCGCGATGATGATCTTGTTGGATTGAGATTCTCTTCATGTAATTTTCTTACAATTTCGCTACATAGGGATCTGATTGTTTGTTTCTAGGGCTTTATCTGAGTAGCTCTGATTTGAATTGATGTTTTTATATATTGTGATTTGATTGTGTATCTGATTCGTCCTGTCGGTTTTTTTATCTGATAATATAGCGTTGTTTAGGTTTAATTCTGCGTTTATGAATTCATTGGCTATATGCATTGTGGAGATCTGATTTACATGTACAAAGATCCGTTGTTGATTTTGGTTTTCAACATGGAGATTGATTTAAATTAAGAGTCGAATCAAAACTCAAAGCTTATGCTACTTTGATTTATAAACATTCTGATCCTTGTTATAAACATTTTGATCCTTGTAGAATCTGGTTGGTGTTTTTCTTACATATATATAGGTCTTCTTAAACGTAAATTCGAGAAGTATTATATGAGATAACCTTTCGGAGGCTTTGCTTGTTTTATGGAGTATACAGTCATTTGTTCCTTAAGTTGAGAGTTTTGTCTGGCTGCCTGGAGTTAGCTAGGGTCATTGTTGTCTTGAGTTTTACAATACTAGAGTTTCTAGAACAGATCATTTGCTCACAGGATTGTGGAACTAGTATTAAATAGGAAGCATATCATTTGATCAAACAGATTCTTCTGTTTGGCTTTTCAAGTTCATTTATTAGCTTCCTTAAATCAATAGTTGTCGATGGATTCTTGAGATTCTGCTTTGTTATTGGTTCATGAGTTGTGTGTATTTGTTAAGTAATGTTGTATAGTATATACATGTGCAGCATTTTTGGTTTTGGTGGCGTTGAGACATCATAATGTCTAGCGCAGAGGATTTGAGGGAGCAATCAGTTGAAGGAAACCTCACCAATGAGGCAGATAAGACAATGCCATCATCACAGCAGGAGGTTTCCATCTAATTATCGCACTAGATATTGATCAGATACCATAATTGATACAGTTCGATGATATAACTCTTTGTTTATTGCTTTGTGTAGGAGGCTGCTGTAAAGAAGAAGTATGGAGGGCTCATGCCAAAGAAACCACCTCTCATATCCAAGGTAGATTAGTTTACGATCAAAAGAGATTTTTGAGTTTTCTCTTGGTTTTTCTGAGATGCGGTTTTATATCAGGATCATGAGCGAGCGTACTTTGACTCAGCTGATTGGGCTCTTGGAAAGGTAAAAGTATTAAACTTCGAACTCCAAGAGTGTTGTTTCGTTTGTGTTATTAAATACAGGCTCTCTCTAATGGTCCTATTCTCATGGTGAATTCGTATCAATGTGTTTGAACAGCAAGGTGTTGCCAAGCCAAAGGGACCACTCGAAGCTCTTCGTCCCAAGTTATCGGTAAATAAGCTTGAACCAAGTTTCAACTGTTTTAACCTGCGGTTTGCTTCCAGTTTTAAGATCTTATCCCACTTTTGCAGCCAACGCAGCAGCAGACGCGTTACAGGAAATCTCCATGTGCTCCATCTGAGGGTGGTGAAGGTAAACATCTTAATCTTATCATCACCATCTCAAAGCAATTTAAGAACTCTCACTGATCCATCGCGTTACTGCGATAATATACACAGAGGGAGGAGCTGCTCAGGCCGAGGGAGCTTCAGGCAACGAGGCGTAGAGAGACAAAGAGATGAATCATGAAAACTCTTTTGTAAGAAGTCTGTTATAATCTGATAAATTTCTGTCCATTTAAAACAACAGATATGACTTTCATCAAAATCTTAACTTGATCTCATTGCAACAATCAGAAATGATAGTTTTACCCTTCTTGGCTCTTGAATTTTTAGTCAGACCTTAGTAAACTTTATGAGAAGCCTTTTTCATTTAATTTTTGATATTTCCAACAAAAGTATTTGTTTTCTAGTGTATTTAATGAAGTTTCACCCAATCAAAAATCAATCGGCTGAATATAAATAATCAAAACACATAAAAATGCAATTAATTCTATATTGAAAACTGAAAACATCAAATAATTTGAAACAAATTTTTTTCCCTAAAACATTATTTAAAATGAAACAGAGTGAATAAATTTTTTTGTGTATTTTTATCTCAAAGTTACACTCTCCATTTTCAATTGAATTTGACCAACATTTTTATTTTGCCCTCATTTATTTGTTTTCTTCTTTCTACACAAAATTTTAATTATGCATAAAAATTTCTAAAATAAGTAATTAAAAATAGAAGGAGCATTGTTTTATGCAACTAAAATGAATTTAAATGGTTTTATAAATATTTTAAAGTTTAGTATTATTGCTTCGTTGATTTTAGAATTTTTGTTCATAAAAAGACGTTAGGTGTTACTTAAGATTTTAAAATTATTTGTTGAGTTACTCTCAATTTGGTGGTTAGGATGATCAAACTTAAGACTTGATAGCAAGATTCGATTCTTACCTGCTGCATTATGGTAGCTTAAAAAAAAAATTTTAGGGGTGAGCTTTAGGTTATGGATCGGATCTTGTCGATCTAATTGTTGACAAAAAAAAGATTTTAAAGTTATTTTCTTATAAAACACACATATATATATATATATATAATCAGTAAAATAAAAATGAAATAAATTATAATTAAAGTAAAATATGCAAAACAAAAAAAATAGATAAATTATATGAACTAGTGCATATCAATGGTTTTTTTTCCAATAACAATATATGTTTGAAATTTAAGAATAAATTTTTTTATATATAAAATAAAACATATGAGAAAAATGAGTTTTTATTCACAAGATTTAAAAGGCAAGTTTATACCAAATAATCAAAAAATACAAAATACTAAAAATTAACTTTACAAAATTATATTTATAACATCCTACTATAATATATTTCGGACGAATTTGATAGTACCTTAGGATATGTGAAAGTATGTATAAAGTTTTGATAAATAAATAAATTATAATCAACGAGATTCTATAAATATTATAATCATTAAAACTCTAGAAGTTAATGTTTGAATAAACTCTTTATTTTAATCAAACGTATTCCTAATTGTATAACTTATATCCTCCGTGAGGATTACACTTTATCGAGTTAATAATATGTTTATGATTTTAAATATATAAAAACCTCTTTATTTTTTGTCAATAATGAAATCTTTAGAGAAAAAAAATTCAATTTATAGTATAAAATTTACTTATGTTTGCAAAAGAACAAAATTGAAAATTCTCTCTCCGACGCCAATTTCTCACTTCTTTTCGACGGCGGCAACACCGATATCACCAGATCTCGTCGGCGTTGGATTTCGTTTGCTTCGATGTTTTTCTGTCTGTTTACTTTTGTGTTGTCTCTCTGTTCCCCTCTTTCTCCACTGGAAATTGTGGCTGGATATGACGAAGTTCGAGGCTCTTTCTTCAGAGGATGAAGATACCTTCGAAGTCTATCCACCATGTTCTTTCACCGGAGCTGAGGTCGTTGTCTCCTCCTCTTTGTTGGTCTCCTTCTCCATCGTTGTTGTTGTTGTTTGTATTGCTGTTGTCTCAAAACCTTCCAGCGTTTTCAAACCACTATAAGAAAACACCCAATTTGCAAGGGAATTTTGCTAGTAAAAAATGTCATCGCAAATTTGCTATGGTATTGCAAGGGGTTTGCAAGGCAAGCTAATCCATAGCACATTTGTGTGGAACAAACACCCTTGCAAATCCCTTGTAATTCCCACGCAAATAAGCTATGGATTTGCTATGAATTACTTCCTTATCAAATTAGCGAGACTATTGCAATTGAAAAGTTCCCTAGCAAAGTTCAGTGGAAAAAGTTGGGTCACGTTTATAGTGATCATGGTGACTCTGAAAATGAATCTGATTAAGTTATATAGATGTATTTCGATTAAGTTATATAAATGTATTATATTTTTTTTAATTTATTTTTTTTAGGTTTGTTAGGGATTTGCAAGAGATTTAGCACATTCCTTGAAAATTCCTAGCACTCTTTGCTAGGGCATTGCTAGGGATTTATCAAATCCCTTGCAGATACCTAACAACACTTACTAGATATCTGCAAGGGATTTGATAAATCCCTAGCAACTCCCTAGCAACTTCAAGAATCGAACTTTTTCTTAAATCCGTAAGTATCTATATAATCCTAGAAAAACTGAATTCTGAAATGAATATTCAGAGATTCTCACAAGTAATAAATGACTGAAAACAAAGAAAATATTTATAATGATGACTTTAACTAAGTACATATATATATAACAAACATTAACGAAAACACATGTACTTAAGTTAGGCAAATCGATGTTTTAGAGATATCTTATTTGTTTTCGGTTTTTTCTCACTTTGAGATTCTGAAATTTCATAATCTTTCGAGATTCATTTTTTCACGGATTATAAAAAGTATTTAGTGTTTACGAATATGAGACTTAACCCCTAAATCCCTAGCAAACATGTAGCAGACTTTGCTAGGGTTTTGCAAGGGATATGGTAAATCCCTACCAACTCCTAGCAAAGCTTGCTACGGATTTGCTAGGTATTTAGGGGTTAAGTCTTTCTGTCTGTTTACTTCTTTGTTGTCTCTTTGTTCCCCTCTTCCTCCACCGGAAATTGTGGCTGGATATGACGAAATTCGAGGCTTTTTCTTCAGAGGACGAAGATACCTTCGAAGTCTAATCCACCATGTTCTTTCACCGGAGCTGAGGTCGTTGTCTCCTCCTGCTTTGTTGGCCTCCTTCTCCATCGTTGTTGTTGTCTCAAAACCTTCTGGTGTTTTCAAACTACCGAGATCGACTCATCCACCCTCCACCTTTCGCCGTGTTTACACATCTCTCAGAGTCTCTAGCTGCCGATTAGGCTCTGCTGAGATTTGTCGCACCACCACCATCCACCAAGTGCTCCGCTAAAGCCTCCTCTTCCACAACAAGCCGAGCAAGTTCACGGCAAGTTGGCCCAGAGATGGTGTTTCGGATTGGACGAGATCTTCTCACCGGCAATAGAAGAGTCTCATTCGCATATTCTCAAGGTGACAGTAGTGGTGTTTGGTCTCAATTAGGGTTTTGGATACACCCTAATTGTGGGTTTTTCCTTTGGGTCTTATCACTTCTCGGGTATCACTCCTTTACTTTTCTATTTAGCCTTTTATCAATAATTTTAGAGGACAAAATTGTTGGATTGAGCCTTAGAAAGCAATTAAATGTTTATCTTCTAGGTTTTAGAACCATCCCTATCCATAACCTAATTTATTTGGGCGTAGGATTAACATCCTTTTTGGATTGAGTATCCCCTAATTTCTCTATTGCAGAGAAATCTTCTCAAAGCCCAGACTAAACTCTGATTTTGGCAAGCTATCCGGTTTGTTCAACTGCCTTTCACGGCGATAGAACTAGGAGTGTTTCAAGACTCTCGTCAGAGGAAAGAACACAACTCCAACCCCTATCTAAGAGCTCTAATGCGTTTGAATTTCTCCACTTGGATGCATTTTATATTATGTTATGTATCTTCTTCATTGATATTTCTACCATTGTAGTTCTCTGAAAGTTTAATTCAATGAAATCTGTTTGACAAAAAAAAAAAGAACTCTTTAGATATCATCTCTAAATTATAATTATGTTTTATCAAAAATAAAAAATTAATTATGTAGTGTTTGGCGTTGGAGTTGTGAGACACTCGACAACTATCGTATGTTTCTTCCTAAAAACATCCTTCAAGTTCTTCACCGGTAAAACATTAACTTGCATGTGTTTTATTTGGAGTTTTTAACTTGGAAATCCTTCTCACTTTAAAATCACTTTTGCAGAAAATCCTTAAAATTATATTTAAAAATTGATGTTCTCAATTTATTAGATGTTTTTAGCTTATGTTTTTTTATTAATGATATAATATTATAGAATTTTTGAGAATTTGACGATCATCTCATGATCGAGACCATATTTTGTATATAAATGTAGTTATAAATATAATAATTGCAATTACTTACATACATTATAGTGGCCTATTCCTCTAAATAAGTCGAGCAAAAAAATGGTTGATATATCATTTAGATATTATTGATAAAATTGACATTGATTGAATGATGTAATCTAATTGAATCCAAGTACCTTTCTTCCTCAAGTAACAAAAGTCAGCTATTTCATCAATTTGGTTGATAAAACTGGCATATAACCTCATTGTCCGCATAAAAACAAAGATACTTGTTTATGTGATCATCCATAAGCTCCTACATTAGAGGAAGATCGTATGGTTGGATGTCATGTGGTTAATTAATGTCCATATTTTTGTAGTTTTTTGGGAATTCGATCTAAACAACGGCATAGTCCCGCATATTAATTTTCGAAGTTTAGAAGAAATTTGGATCATAAACTATACATTATCGATGTAATCGCATAAAATTAGAGGTGTCATAGTGAGTTAGACCTTCTCCAACAGCAGGTTCTTAAAATTAAAAAACTATTAAAATAATTCAAAGTATGTAATATAAAAAGAAGCGTCTCTTGTTTCCAACGAAGCCGTCTCTTGTTTAAGAATTTTAAGAGACTCAGTAGTACTCAACTATCCACATGTCTTGATTTGATTGAAAAACCTTTTTAAAAAGAAAATTTAAATAAAAAACTAAATTTTTATAAAATACTAGTATTTTATTATGAAGAACTTCAAATTAATATTTTAATGTTGGAGATGCTCTTAGTTCGCTCAACCTAGTTTGCTTGCTATAAGCTTGAATATTTAATTAGCTAAATCAGTTCAACTCATTTGTTAAATGAGTTTCAATATATAATCTCGTTCTCATATATAGAGATTCTAATCGTGAGTTAATTAATCAACATCACGAGCTAGAACCAAATAAATATAACAGATTAATAATATTGTAAAATTTGAAAATATTTAAAAGAATCTAAGAATAATATACAAATAAGTGGAACGGCCTAGCTCATACTCATTTACATGACTCATGAGCTAAATTAAGCTTATAGTATTTAACTCATTTCTTTAGTTCACTTAAAAACATAACTACGTAAAATCGAGTTGCTCTGAACTAATCTATGAGCTATGAGCTTATTTTGACACCCTCACATAAAACCTTGTTGTCGGCACAAAAACAAAGTCAAACTTGTTTATCTGATCATCCACAAGCCCCTAAATTAGAGGAGAATCGTATGGTTGGACAAAGAAGTGAGTTCATCATTGAGAGTCAAAAACATGTGAACCAACCAATACATTACATTAGTTATTAATATGTTAAAAATATATCAAATCCAAGATAATATTGGTATATACACGACACAGTTATGCATATGAATTCATTGGAACTTCAAAGAGATGACATCATTAAAGCGAGAATAAAAGAGTGACATCATGAAATCTAAAAGAAAAAAAAGAGTCCGGAAAATAAGGAAGAGATTTGGTTAAATATGGAAGTCGGAGATCCATTAATTTACCAAGGTACTTCCAACAAGTATTCCACTAATTGCTCGATTCAGCTGCCTACTTTCGACTCTTTTAATCATGACTTATAAGTTCGCTCAACGTCACCTTTGATCCCAAAACTATATCAAATTCGTTTTCTCTTATTATTTACTTATCTTTTATATAATTCTTCAACCCTAAGTCTTCTCTCCTTTACCATAATATATATATATATATATATATATATAGTTTTTTGTGGTCAAAATATATATATATATAGTTAAATCTGTTAGAGAAACA
>OVAX01005115.1:0-10053 GCA_900406405.1 Lepidium africanum
ATGGATAGGTAGAAGAGTTTCTGATTCACAAAGTGTAGAGAAACTCGGATTCAAGACAAGTGCAGAATCGATGCCTGAGAGCAAATAAACTCAAAGAAGAAGCTTTTAGGTCGAAAATAATACTCTGATTTCTCTAGGTGGTGTGTTCTAGGGTTTTATAGACAACCCAGAACAAAACCACAGGATGTTCACAAATAAACAATAGGAAGTCTAAAGAGACAAAACAACATGTTGTTTAATTCAAATAAAACAACGAGGCGTCACCCTAATGGTGCACCTCAAAACTACAAAGTACAAAACCAGAATGGTTTGCACATTATTCTCCTATTGGTAAGACTTCTAAGTAACTCGCCGTAGTGATTCCATCTGCCTCATTAAAAACCATGAGAGAAAACCCAATTGGGACAAAACTCTCTATGGGAAAAAGAGTACAGACTTCCTCACCTAAGTTACCTAGTTATCATTACTAGGAGAAGTTTTCAAGATGGAGATGTTGAAGACTTGTGCAGCTGCTAACTCGTCAACTCCTTATGCAATGAGGGAATGAGCTTCTCTGGCCATCTCCTTAGCTCTAGAATGTGTAATCCGACCCTCTACTTCTGGTGCTACAGCTGCTGTGCTATCCACGATCATATCAGGTTGTGACTTGATCTAGAGCTTGGTTATGAATAATTTATGCTTAGAATTGTTAGATCCTCCTATCTAGCTGTGTTTTCTACGTAATTCATCTTGATTACTTGAGTTATATTCTTAGGAAAATCATCGCCCAAGAGGTGTTCGATGAAATTCCCCAAAGCCTATTTTAGGGATCTTTCTCCATATCCTTCGAGAGATGATGTTATGGGATTGATTGGTCATAGTGGATCTGTTTGTAAAGCATTTAGGAGTCGATCTAACAAATGAGAGTTTAGTTGGGTCGTTTCTCTTGAATAGTGATTAGTGCCATAAGAGTGAGCTAATCTTGGTTATTTGTTGTGTTACATGCCCTAGGTTGAGCTTCATTGATTCCTTGTTGCATCATTTCACTCATTTGCCCTGTTTCTGGATTGATTGTCATTGCCTAGATCATTCGCTTTTCTCATATTGTCATTTGCTAGTTTTATTTCGCGTGCATTGCTTTCATTTGATCTTATTTGAATTTGCTTATTGGTATGGCTAAGATTAGATGCATTTGATGGTCCTTTGTATTTGTTTGTTTCTTGTTTTAGATTAATTTGAATCATTCTTTTGATCACTCTAAATTAACATTGAGCTTGCATCCTTAAACTTCTTGTGGGATTTGAACCTCAAATACATGCAAGTTCATAGCTTGTGTATTTGTTGAATTTATTGCATGTTTGCCACCACCACAAAACAAAACATCAGTTCACTTCAACAAACTTCCCCGGTGAATCATGAGGACATACGAGCAGTCTTCAAAGCTTTCCAGATGATCCAGAGAGAATTAAGATATGTATTTAATTTCTATGGATTCTTGACTCAAACAGATAAATTCTCAAAGTTAAATCAGCCCAAAAGAAACCCGGAGCTAAAAGATATTGATTTTATAAGTTTGTTGATCTGCATTGAGCCTAATTGCGTGACAACGTTAAAGATCAAACTACACAGACCAAGTAAGATGTGGCATTTCCTTCAGACCCCTTGGAGAATATATTTGGGCCTCTTATGGTTCCAACAAGCGTAAGAACGCATCAACCCACCCTCGAATCCTCTAGATACACACCCAACAAGAAGAAGGCTTGATTTGGTTATGATTACGAAAAATACGGGATCCACTTGTTTTAAGAGCTTGCAAACTCATGTTTGGTGACCATGAGAGTATTTCAACCACTTAGATACCTTACAAAATGTTCCACCACGCACTTCAATACTTTCCTTTCTCGGATGTGTTCACATTGGAGGCATTCACTCTCCAACGGCTAGGCTATCAAGGAGCATCTCTTCTAATTATTTCTGAGTATTTCTTTCTTCATTTTGGCCTCACGACCGTTTGACCTTTGTCTTGTACGAGCTATATATAAGCTCATCTTCTTTCTCTTGTATTTTCCAAGTTATTAGTTTAGAAATCGAATAAACTCTTAAGTTTCTTGTAAAGTTGTGTCTTTGTGTTTCTCATGTCAATTTAAGTGAAGATTCACTTCTCTTGTGTGTATTACGAGTCTAATAGCTTGTGGAATCAAGTTATTCAATTTGTGAGTTGGTTATGGATTCAACCAATACACTACTATCACCTCCATCACTACCTTATTTCCATCTTATGCAACTCAAAGCGTGGAATCTCTCGATCATCTTATGATCAGAACTTTGGTGGATTACGAGGTCTTTATCATCTTGTATCAGAACTAAAAGCTCATATCTATCCAGGTTTAGTCGTTCCTTTTCTCTTTCATTGTTTTTGTGTTTTTTGCTTTTTTATAAACCGAAAAACCCATAAAAAGTTGTTTTCCATTTGTTTTTGTTTAAGTTGTATAGAATCCATAAAAAGTCATAAAAATTCAATTTCTTTTGTTCTTGTTAGCTTTAAACCCATAAAACCCATAAAAATTGTTTCTTTTAATTTTAGAAGTCTTTTTCTATTTTATTTGATAAAAAAAAAAACCAAAAACGAATTTTGTTTCTGTTTTGCTCTTTTTATATTTTTCTTGCTTAGAAAAAAATATATTTTTTCTTGCTTTGTTATTGTTTTGTTACTTTTTAAGACTTTGATTTATTTCTTTTGCATATTGTTGATTTTTGCAAGTACTCTTAATGGTGTACTACATGGAAAAGGTGGGGTTATACTCTGATGAGTCCGTTTGGAGCCTAGAAGAAGAACTAATCCATGGACAACAACCATGAGGGACGTAAAGACCATTGGCTTGAGGATTGATATGATTCTGAATATAGAGATAATCCTCATGGGGAGGAGCTTGAACCTGAGCCACCAGACCATAATCAAAGCTACACCAACAAGGGCTAAACCGAGCAATCATGTATCGAAACTGAATCTGAATCTGAACGTGATGTGGCATTTTATCACTACAATATTACTCCTAGGCGTGATGTGAAGCCATACAATCATAGAGTTTTAGCACCTAGAGTGCAAGGTTATATCAATCACACAAGGCGTCCTAAACCACCTATCGAAGTAAGTCACAGATTTTATAACCATGTCCTTAATCTTCCTTGTTGTTCAGGAAATGAAGATTATCTACAGGGGAAGACGACACAGAGGATTATTTTTGGTGACATAAGATCCTTGAGATGGAAAAGATGTCCTTAGATATAAGCGCCTTACAAGGAAAAACACATTCACTGTGGAAACAAGAAGAAATGTGGAGTAAATATTATAGAGAACCAAAGTACACTTGGGGCAATCTCAAACGGCTTCTTCATGAGCAATATGCCATATGCCAATTGCCTCTACAACTTTACTCAAAGAAGACTTCACGACCCTTGGTGAAGCACACACCAATTTCAACATCCATGAGTAAAACAAAGCCTATTATCCAAGGTAAGTGTTCTACCTCTAAAGTTTCCTAGGAATTGATGTGTTATAAGTGAAAGACGCAGGGACACAGTGCCAAATTTTGTTCAATACGAAAGAAATTGGTTCAAGAGCAACAATACCTAAGTCTCGATCAAAATGATGCCAAGTTAAGTATATCCAAAGCTTTGACTGAAACTCTGCAAGCCATTGAATGCGTCACTGAGTTTCTTAACAAAGAAAAGAAAGAGGCTAAAGAACCATCTAAGGTCAAAAAAGTGCAAGTAAAGCCATCTAAAAAATAGTAGCTCCAAAGCTAAGTGGTAAGTCCTTACTTGAGCCCCACAAAAAAGAGCATTGTATGTCTTCTAATCCTTGCGAGTTACATGAGCTGACTTGTTATATATGTCAAGGTAAGGGACACAAAGCTAAGGAGTGTCCATCAAAATGAGTTGTGAGGTCCACATTGCTAGAACTGAAAACGGATTCACATAAGCCAACTAATAATCTAGCTAATTCAGATTTTATACCTTCCACTTCTAGCATTATGCACTTGCCTTTGTCAAAAGATGTTGACTCAGGTCTAGGAACCACAAAAGCAGGAAATACCAAGAAAGATTTACTCATCAAAGAGCATCCACCAGACTCATCATCACGTTCTCCCACAATTCCAAACCGAGGTAAAATCCTAGACTCTCAATATTAAATGAAACCTAACTTGCTTTCTCTTGGTGAAGGTAAATTGGTTTTTGGGATTTTCATGGTTCCAACAAGCCCAAGAACGCATCAAACACCCTCGAATCTTCCAGATACGCGCCCAACAAGAAGAAGGTTCGATTTGGTTCTAATTAAGGCAAGTCTGGAATCCACTAGTCTTAAGAGCTTGTAAACTCATGTTTGGCGACCAAGATAGTATTTCAACCACTTAGATACCTTCTAAAATGTTCCACCATGAACCAACACACATGATATTAGGTGAATCCTGTTGCACTTAAATACTTTCCTTTCTCGAATATGTTAACATTGGATGCATTCAGTCTCCAACGGCTAGGCTATCAAGGAGCATCTCTTCTAAGTATTTCTGAGTATTTCTTTCTTTATTTTGGCCTTATGACCGTTGGAAATTTGTCTTGTACAAGCTCTATATAAGCTCATCTTCTTTTTTTTTGTATTTTTCAAGTTATTACCTAAAAAATCAAATAAACTCTTAAGTTTCTTGCAAAGTTATGTCTTTGTGTTTTTCATGTCAAGTTAAGTGTGAATTCACTTTTCTTATGTGTATTATGAGTCTTATGTGTTATTCAGTTCGTGAGTTGGTTGTGGATTCAACCAACACCCTACTATCACTTCCACCACTACCTTCTTTCCATCTTCCGTAATTCAAGGCTTGGAATCTCTCGATCATCTTGTAATCAGAACATTGGTGGATTCTGAGGTTTTTATCAAGGTTTGAGTGGGATGCCTCGATCAATCATTTAGTTAGAACAAACTTTGATGAACTTGCTGTCACTCGCTTCAAATGAATAATTAGTCTTGCAAAGTCCAAAGGAGAAAAACCCTATTAGTTTATATCTGGATATTGAACAACAATGTCAGCTTATTGGATTCTATCTCGATTATATAATCATGATTGTGTGACCCAACTTTAAGTTTGTGAATCAATTTCGTCACCCATTAAGCCCAATAAGGGGAGGAAGTTAAATTTTAGTTAGAGGTAAAATGCTTTTAAATAAATAAGGAAAGTTTGATGCCATCTCAACCTCATCCCTAAACCTAACTCAAATCTCCTATTAAAACCTCTCAAAATGGCGCTGAATTTCCTTTTCTCCCTTCTAAAATCTGCAAACTTTAATCCCAGAGAGAAGCTTTCAGTCACCGGAATTCATAGAGTCATTTATCGAAGACTCAATATGGTAAGAAAACATGTATGTTTGGCTTAGTTTTGGGGTTCATAACTATTCAATAATTGATCCTCTGATCGTGATCTTTATAGGTATGGAAAGATCTCCTTCTCAAGAATCCGTAATTGCAAACCGTTCATCAATCAGAGTTAAAGGTAAGATGTCAAAACTGATTTCTATTTCAGACTTAGAAAAATTATGGGTTTCTGTTCTAAAATATGTGTTCGACTTGGCTTGTTTATAGACAACGCTAGATCTAAGAAAGAAATGCTTGTGCAAGAAGATATATGCTGGCTTTGTGTTTAGGCCTATCTTTTGCTGCGCTTGTGATCAATTTACCAGCCAATCAAGGTGAGGACGTGATCTGTGAGACTTTTAGTTAGAATAATTATTAAAGTATTTTTAACAAATATTAATATAAAAATCAAGATAAATATTATATCATATTATATTATACGAAAAATAATTTAAGAAATTGTGAGATATTAGGATAGTTGTATGAACTATATTATATAATAAATAAAAATGAAAGAATATGTGAATATAATTGTGATGTGGAATGTGGTAAAGAATATAAAATATTTTGAGTTGATAAAGAGGAAAATAAATATTTAAAGTATGTTGGAAAGCTGTGTCTTAAAGAGTGGTGGCGCGGAATAAATATTTGGCTACGGGACGGCATTCATGTGGTAAAGAAACAGATGGTCTGAAGTGGACCGACGAAAACGCTTCAACCTAAAAAGCGTTGACGAGCGAGGGAAATCGAGTTATGGGCCGTGGTTTCCCAACTAATTGCTCTGAAACCATCTAGAGGATAGTTGATCCGATGTGTGTACAGTTGGCTGCTACAGCTGACCGACATGTTTGGTACAACTCGTTCAAAAATACAAGTTGTATATGTTTGATTTATGTGGTTCGGATAAACTTGTTTTAATTAGGCTAGAATTTTAAGTCTCAGAGAGAAGAGGTGATCTCCTCACTAAGTATTTATACTCACTCTTTTTCCAGATCAGATCAAAATTCGTGAGTAGATGGTTCAAGTCTCCCGATTTATTTGAAGTTATTTGTCTTCAGTTTTGTTTTCTTCTTACAATGATATTTTTTAGTTATTTTTCCTTATATTAAACATCTTTGCCTTGTTACAAAAAAAAAAAAAAATTTATTTAATAAATTTATGTAAGAGTTGAGACCATTTTCGAATTGAACTAATAAAATATTTATTTGGCATTGAATAACACGATGTCTGAAAAGTTTGGATACGTGTGAGTGTTACAGTGTGGTCTATAGGTGTAGTTACAAATTTGGGAGACGCGCGAGTGTTACAGTGATTGTCTATAGGTGTAGTTACATGAATGTTTATTCAAAAAAAATTCATAGGATGTAAATAAATATCAAATAGGTGTAGTTATAAACTTGATTATAGTTTTAGCTGGGCAAAACGGAATCTCAGGTTTAGTTCACTAAGTGTTTATTAGTAATAGTATAGTGAAACATGTAGCGATCGATTAATTATTTA
Organism: Lepidium africanum; assembly: GCA_900406405.1. Taxonomy (NCBI): domain Eukaryota; kingdom Viridiplantae; phylum Streptophyta; class Magnoliopsida; order Brassicales; family Brassicaceae; genus Lepidium; species Lepidium africanum. Next base: position 6,884 of record OVAX01005115.1, read on the forward strand.
GAGTAAACTTGTGGAATTTGTAGCAATTAGTGTAGCGATCAATTTTTTGTTGTTGTCTTGCTAGTTGTTAATATGAGTATTAGTTGCTGTCTCCTAGTGATCAACTGAAATTTATGGTTGCTATTAGGTGTATTCTATTTGTTGTTGTTCCTGTCAATTCTTTTGGTGTCTTCATAATATGGTTATTAAATATTAAACGATAATATTCATTATATTGTAGTCTTAGGTTTGTCTTTTACATTTATGAATGGATGTAACTTTATTTTTAAATTTTTAACTTTTCTTTACATTGTATAATATTTTCTTTGTAGGAAGCAAATAATGAAAACTCTCTTTTATCGTTATGATGAAAAAAACACACCAAAAATCTGATGGAATATATGTTGATGAAAAAGCACGAAGAATTACAAAACAATATGATGAATATATACCAGAACTCTTGTCATAGATGGAGTCTTCTAATATAGAACGTTTGACAGCAGATAGTCTCACCCAAAAAGAGAAGAATGAAATCTATATTCTGGTATTTAATTTCTTTTAAGATTAAGTTATGCATGATTAAAACTTTTATGATAAATTGGCCATTGTCTTAATATATGTGCTTGGAAATTAGTATATGTATTTACTGTGTAATTGTGTTTTTTTTTTGTAGATTGCTGGATTATCAAAACAAGGTTGTAATTTTGGACTTGGATCACTTCAAAAAAGAGTTTCTATGTCTGCACATGGTTTATCGATTTTCCAACAACCTACCGAAGAAGCAAGAACATTAATTCACAGAATTGAAGAACTGGAAAATGAACCAAAAATAACGTGATGAAAATCTACTCTTCCACAACCGTGTTGAAACACTTGAATATTTTTTTTAATCCATAATAATTGCTAATATTGTTTAGTAGAACTTTTTAGTTTACTTTTGATACGTTTAGATTTATTTTTATTTCATATAATGTTATTGGATACTAATTTTTAATTTAAATTTTATATGTTTTATGATATTATCATTATATTTACATCTTATAATAGATATATTATAAATAGTTAAATAAAGCAATTAGCATGACATAATTTTGAGAAAAGAAAAGAGTCGACTTGTCATTATATGTTAAAATTTGACACTAACATTTTCTATAATTCGTTACGGAAAAACCATAAATTTAAACTGACCTATAGCGACTATTTGTGACAAATATATTAGTAGTAGTTTGATATAATAAAACAACGATATTTTTAAGTCAGAAACAGTGATCATTTGATGATTATTTTAGTTAGTTATATGACGAATAAGTGACTGTTTTTATGTTACTGAGACGATTTGAACAATTATTTTAGTTAGCATTTATGACGGATAACTGACTTTTTTTGTCACCAATTATGATGATTTGAGACGATTATTTATGTTAGTAATTTGTAATAATAATTGACTGTTTTTAAGTCACCAATTGTGACGATTTGAGACGATTATTTATGTTAATATTTGTGAGAGATAAGTGACTGTTTTTAAGTCACCAATCATGACGGTTTGAGACTTTAGATTCAACTTAGTTAGCGATAAATTTAAGACATTGTACTAGTCATGAAATAAGACTTTTGTGAGACAATTTTTCTAGTAAGTAATTGTGACGCTTTTACCATGATTTCTTTACGTCACAACTAGTGATGAACTTGTTACCTGATTTAATTATCACTATCCTTGTGACGTTTTAGTTATGAAATTCCATTTGTGGCCACTTTATTGCATCTATTTACAAATAGTCACAAATTTGTAACAATATTTGTATTATGACGAAATATGATTTATTGTGACTAAATATTAAGCTAAAACACGTCAATTTTCTTGTAGCAGTAATGATCGATCAAAGAAATTTAAATGAATGGGAACCTTTCATCAGAGGTCCAAGAACTTAAGTCATCAATGGTGGAGCTGCAGGAACATCCACACAATGACTCGCTCCACACCAAATGTGAGATGCTCCATTAGCTAACCATGAGCGTTGTCAAGGTGAAACCAAATGAAGCAACAAAAACAAACTTGGAAGTTCCATGAATCAGAGTTTTACCTTGGGCTTGAAAACTTCATAAAATCACGTAAAATCATAAAACAACGGGGTCTTCTCTCAATGCCGGTCGCAACCGATCAGCCAGAAAGGCAAGCTAAAAGAATGGCGGAGAAATTTTTTGGCAATTTAGGTTTTGAAGTCACCGCGCGTGGCCTCCATGTGCCCAAATTTTAGAAACGTTATCTTTGTCATAATATTACGATCATAAACACTTTGATCTTTGATTTAAGAAAAAAAAATATGATGCTAAGATAATTGCTCATAAATAATCGCAAATGTTTTAAAAGTGTTTTGATAAATAATTGCAAATGTTTTTTTTTCGACTTTACTCATTGATTTATCAAAGCAAAAAAGAGAGCCAATGTTAAGGTACATAGTCAATAAAAGACTGATTCCTCGAAAGACCTCTAACATTACGGGCCAGAAAATCAGCTTTAAAATTCAAAGCTTCCGAATTAAGAGAAGAGAAAAATGTCGGAACTAGCTTCGTAGGCGGGAGATCCCGTCAGTAAACAGAGCAAAAGCTAGCCAACCTATTAAAGCTTCGACTTCAAGATGTCAGAGCAGTCAACCACGAATTTGACCTCAAAACGCCTCAGAGAAAGGAGCAATGACATATCCTAAATTAAAGCTTCGACGTCTGTGTGGAGCTAGGAAAGACTCCGATGAACCCCTCGAGCTCCGAAACTGACCCCACCAAAATTATCAAGGAAGCTATACCAACCCAAGCCGGAGTGGTACTCTGAAACTTTCCACGAACCGTTGATGTGTATACATTTTAGTATATTTTGTAGTTCCAATATAATTAATTTTGCATCCATATTCAAAGCATACTCATCATTTTAGAGTATTTTTTGGTTTGTTTGCATTTGCATTGCATACATTGTACATTTTGGTGTTTTATCAGGAGTTTATCGTCAACTCGGCCTTGGTGGTGAAGTCATGCAATCAACTTGGCCATTTTGGTGAAGTCAGAAATTTAACTTGGCCATATTGGTGAANTGGTGAAGTCATGCAATCAACTTGGCCATTTTGGTGAAGTCAGAAATTTAACTTGGCCATATTGGTGAAGTCAGGAAACCAACTCGGGTTCGGAGGTGAAGTCGGAGG
>OVAX01005117.1:0-10048 GCA_900406405.1 Lepidium africanum
TAACTCTGCCAAACTCTACCACAGTTTACCAAAATCTACCTAACATACAAAACCTGAGTTATTTAGTTTTTAGCAAAATTACTTCCTAATTACGGAAATGTAGTGTGGTTTAAATTTAACAGTGCTTTACGAATGTCAATTATGGTGTGGTTGACTTTTGGTAGATCTTGGTTGACCTTGGCTGATCTTTGGTGGAGTTTTGGTGGAGCTTGGTTGAGCTTTGGTGGAGCTTTGGTAGACCTTGGTAGACCTTGATAGACCTTTGGTAGACCTTTGGTAGATCTTCATGGCAGACCTACTCGAATTTCGTGCTGACGTGGTATTTTTCATTAATGGCATTTTCGTAAATACTTTTTTGTTTACACATACGAAAAGGGCAAAATGGCAATTAAAAAAAAAACAAGAGTATTTGAGTAATTAATGATAATTCCATACTATTTGAGTCATTTACCTATAATTCCATACTATTTGAGCAAATCACCCTTGTTTTAAATGGAGAATAAAAAATTGTTCAAAGACACACCCTATTTCTCTGGTATATGATGTTGCGAGAGCTCTTCTTATGACGCCTTCAGGCAAGGAAGAAAAAAATTTCTAGGAAATTTTATTTTAGTATTTAAAATTTAATTAATTTAGAAATTAAATTAAAATTAAAATTAATTATATTTCAATTAAAATATTTTACAAATTTTTTAAAAACAATTTAAAAAAACTTAAACGGTGTCTAATTGGTCTAGGTTCCCCGAACCGGATCCGGGATCTACGGCCTTTATCTCCGCAAATGCATGAGCTAAGTCTGGATCCTTATTGGCCAAGATCGACAACATCTGATGGAATGTTGATATCTGTTTCGCCTGAGTCGAGATCAAATGCTTTGCTTCAGATAACTAGTGCGACTGACGATTTACTATCTCCCTAAAATCAGAATCTCCAAAGGATTGAGATTGAAATCCTTGCTTTGATAAACTGCTATATCCTCGAACCAAGTGAACTGGTTCCAAATAGTCTCCCTTTTTACAGGGAGCGACCTAAAAAAAAAATTATACGTTAGTGTAATTAATATAAACATATAATATATGAAAAAAATTGAAACAAACTTACATCTGCATATATTTGGTTATTTTGTGCAATAGATAGTTCACTAGAAGCACAACTCTCATCACCGCAATCCTAAGTCAGCTTATTCATCTTTGTAGTAACTTTAAAGTTCTCAAGTTTGTAAACGTGGAAAAAACTGTTTTGATGAATCACTCTATTTTTTTAGGGTGGGCTTACCCATATTAACATCTCTAATTGTGATTATAAAATTACATAATCATCCCTAACTTTCAAACTAACCAAAAAATAAATACAAAAATTAATATATATATATATGTGTGTATATATATATATTAATTAGTAGATTATCAATTTATAGAAAAAAAATTTATGTACAAAAGTTATACTATATGTATATTTTTTATTTTTCTATACATTTTTTTAGTATATAGTGACCTTAGAGGTTTGTCAAAAAAAAAAAGGTCCCTAGAGAATATGAGAAAGTTTAAGTTCTTCTACAAATCATTCAAACATGTAACTATGCGCGTGATGACAATTTATATACAAAAAAAAAAACAATATATGGCAAAATTTTCAGATTTCAATTTAGTGACTGATGTGGAATTCATTAATCAGAGTATATTAGAAGTGTTGGGTTCGTTCGAAGTTAGAACCTACAAACGCAAGATATTTAGATGAAAACTACATTTTTCTAGATCAAATATGTGTAGCAAATAACAATATATGAGATCTTATGAATCAATCTTGCCTTTTTGTCAATGCATTAACCGATAAGATCTGATTCTTTACTCAATCCTTCCCCAAAACACTAAATAATATCATCTGGGATTACGTGACTCCTTGAATCAAACTTTGATGAAGAAGCTGAAGATATGTTGATCTCAAGCAAGAGTCACATTAAAGAAGCGGGAACTACAAGTCGGGCATAAGTCAAAAGTGTCTTGTGGAACAAGGAGGAAACAAAGACAAATAGCTGTCAAGCAGAAATGGAAACTTGACATATCCCGTAAGTTTCCATTTCAGAGAGATTTGGGTGATGCTAGATATTGTTAGGTGCCTTATAAAAAGGCTAGAAGGGTGGGTCTGGCCGCCTAACACTTGAGAACTTTTGGGAAAGAGTTTGTTTTTAGGTTTAGAGAGATCAAAAAATCTTGTGAGCCATCGTTTGATTTGAGTGTTGTGTCTTTCGTTTTGTGAGTTGTAACCGACATGTATAAGAATTTTGTCAAAAAGTTTAGATCAATAAAACAAATCAAGCGTTTGGATCGGCGCTTTCCGATTGTAAGTTGTGTGTTGTTTGTCTCTATATAATACCATTTGGTATTAGAGCAATTCACCTAACCAAATCAGGTGTGATCCTACGGAAAGTATGGAGGGGAAACAGCAGCTTGTCGCAGTCCAGGAACCATTGATATTGGATCCAAACAATTATGGTCACTGGAAAGTTCAGATGAAACAGATCATCAAAGGGATCGATGAAGAAGCTTGGGGGGGCTGTCGAAGATGGATGGACACCACTAACCTTAATGAATGGGGATGAGATTTTCCCAAACCAAGGAAGAGCTGGACAGCCAAGGAGAAAGCTGAGTCAAAGTACACTTCAAAGGCGCTGTCAGCAATATTCACTACTCTGGCGCCGAATCAATTCAATCAAGTACAAAGATGTACAATCGCAAAGGAGGCTTGGGATATCTTGCAGGTATCATTTGAAGGAACGTCTAGTGTGAAGCGGACTAGAATTGACATGCTAGCTACTCGGTTTGAGGCTCTCACCATGGATGAGCACGAGACCATACAAGCCTTCGGTAGTAAACTCAGCACTCTGTCTCATGAAGCTTTGCTTTTAGGAAAAACTTACAAGGGTAAGAAACTTGTTAAAAAGTTTATACGTTGTCTTCCCACAAAATTCCATGGACATCAATCTACACTTGATGTCACACAAAACTCTGACAACATGAGTTTCGCCCAAGTGGTTGGTTGACGCAGGCGTATGAAATCAAAATTAACAAAGGTATTGAACCGCACCATGGAAAAGGGATTGCTTTGTTAGCTGAAGAGATGGCAAAACCATAGATAGCTGACCTTGAAGGTCAAGTAGGATTAATTGTGAAGAAATACCTCAGGAAGTTTGAAAGAGGACTGGAAAAGAGACAATTATGTGGTAGCCAGACAGATCTCTAACAGAGATCAACAAAAATTTAACAAACAGTGCCTTGAGTGTCAAGGCTTCGGTCACTTTAAAGCAAATTGTCCAACTATCAGGAGGAAGATGACACTTAAATCCTTTGAGTGTCAAGGGTATGGCCATATGAAGTCTGAGTGTGTCGGTACAGTCAAACAAAAGGAGAAGACCACTCTAGTAAGCTGGAGTGAAAGTGACACAGAAGATGAAGACGGAAACAACAATCTGGAATCATACATGGCCAACTTTGGTATAACAAAGATTTTTGAGGACAAAGACCTGGTGGCTAAAAATGAGGAAGAAGGTCAGGCATCTATCTATCAACATGATTAGGGGATTGATACTAGCGAGGATTCGGAAGAAGATGATGATCTAGGTTTGTCACATGCTACAAATTGTGTGTCAAAATCTTGTTGAGCTGAAAGAGAAAAATAGCAAGATGATTACTGAGAACAAGGTTCTATCAGATAAAGTTCATAATCTAGATACAGAATTAGAGTCATAAAGGGCTAAGAACGCAGAACTGGAGAGTCGCCTGTCTGAGCAACTAAAGAATATCAAGATGTTACCCAAAAAAACAAAGGATCTCGATAAGATTCTACAGTATTGGAGAACTGACAAGGCAAATTGGGGTTTAGGTTATTGTGGTGTTGAGAACACAATAGTTGATACTGTCTTTGTTAAAGCAGCTGCCAACAATAAAGCTACATCATCACATCAGAAAATTAAGAAACCAGCTTAGACAACATCTCAGAGGGTTGGTCAAGAGCAGTGGTATGGTAAACAACAGAGGTTTGGTTAGCAACAAAAGGTCGGTAAACAACAATGGTATGGTCATCAATAAAGTTTTGGTCAGCAACTGAGGGTTGGGCAATAGCAGTGGTATGGTTACCAATAGAGGTTTGGTCAGCAATAGAGGGTTGGTCAATTGCAGTGGTATGGTTAGCATAGTAGGAAATCATATCAAGAAAATTAGAATTATCTTCCTGAATACTGGTAAAGTGGAAATGATGCAGGTTTCAAAGACGCCTCCACAAGATCATGCATCAACAAAAATTATATAGGGATAATCAATATTTTGACAAAATTTGGGTCAAAAACCTAGATTTGTACTATCATGTGACTTACACAACATATAAGGATCACAGTGGATCTGGGACAGACGGTTGGTATTTCGACAGTGAATGTTCAAGACATTTGACAGGAAATGAAGGAAATTTGTTGAACTTTTAAAAAGTTTCAAAAGGGAATGTTACCTTTGGGGTTGGATCAAAAGGAGAACTCAAAGGAAAAGTAGATACCGATGGACCCTCTCAACAAAGACTAAGTAATTTCTATTCCGTGGACGGCTCAAAGGCGAATCTCATAAGTATCAGTCAGCTGTGTGATATGGATCTTGACATGACATTCACCAAGATTGGATGTAAGGCATATAATACACAAGGAATGGTTATCCTCGAAGGGGTTAAATCAACAAATGATTATTACATGTGGACTCCGGAAAGTAAGTGTATGAGTGTTGTACAAGAAAATGAAGGGAAATTATGGCATCAACGATTAGGTCATATGATTATCGGACAATGGTGAAGCTGGCAAATCAAGAAGTGATACAAGGACTCCTAAACTTCAAGATAAAAAAAGAGTTTGTGTATGGTCCATGTAGTATGGGGAAGCAAGTACAAACTCAACACCAATTTATCCTAAATGTTAAATCAACATCATCTTTGGAATTGGATCACATGGATATGATGGGACCAATTCAAGTTGCAAGTATGGCTGTAAAGAAATATATTCTAGTAATGGTTGATGATTTCTCACGATATACATAGGTAATAATTCTTAGGGAAAAGAATGAAACCCTTGACAGCTTCAAGATTCTAGCACTACAGCTTAAAAACGAGTGTGATGGGATCAAGTCAATCTAAAGTGATCATGGTGGAGAGTTTTAGAATGCTACCTTTGATCAATTCTGTGGAAATCAACAGAATGGTGTTGTCGAAAGCAAAAATAGAACAATGCAGGAAATGGCCAAAGCCATGTTACATGGAAATGGGGTGGCGAAACACTTTTGGGCAGAAGCTATTAACACTGCATGTTACATCACCAATAGAGTGTATGTTCGAAAAGGTACAAACAAGACTCTATATGAGCTAATGAAAGGTAGATCACCGACTGTCAGCTATTTTCACATGTTTGGGTGTGTTTGCTATATCCTGAGTGATAAAGATCAACTTGGGAAATTTGACTCCATAAGCGATATAGGCATGTTTCTTGGATACTCGGGAACCAGCACAACGTTTTGAGTCTACAAAAAAATGAACACTCTTAGTATAGGAAACTGTGAATGTGGTTTTTGATGACTCATCCTCACCACTAGTAGAATTTCTTCCCACAGCTTCTGAAGATCAAGAACCATAGACATCTGTATCAGAATCTGAAACACAGATTCTTGATCAACCACATAATCAGCTAAAAGTTCACAGAAATCACTCTCAAAAATATGTCATTGGGGAGTTGCACGGTGGAAGAGTCACTAGAGGAAAACATATCAACTTCAAACAGCTCATGGGGGGAAGAAAGGATACCGAGCTTATTCAATTTGCCTGTTTTGTAACTCCCATGGAACCTAAAACACACAAAAAAAGCATCTTCTAGATGAGTTTTAGATCGAGTCAATGCAAGACAAGATAGGAAACTTCCGCAGGCTGAATGTATGGGAGTTATTGCCATGTCCAAAAAATGTGAATGTTGTTGGTACCAAGTGGATCTTCAAAAATAAGATCGACAAAAATGGCAATGTAGTGCGCAACAAAGCTTATTTGGTTGCACAAGGATATTCACAAGTGGAAGGTGTTGATTTTGATGAGACTTTCGCATTCGTGGCTTGAGTAGAGTCAATCAGATTCTTACTAGGGGTGGCTTGCAAACATAAATTCAAGTTGTATCAAATGGATGTTAAAAGTGCATTCTTGAACGGATGGCTGCAAGAGGAGGTTTATGTCAAACAACCAAAAGGGTTTGAGGATCCAGAACATCCTGAGTATATTTACAAACTACACAAAGCCCTGTACGGTCTGAAACAAGCTCCCAGAGCATGGTATGAAAGGTTGGCGACATTTTTGACAAACAATGGATATTCTCACGGAAATGTTGACAAGTCTCTGTTTATCAAAGAATCTGAATCAAATTTTATGGTGGTACAGATTTAAGTGGAACATTGTGTTCAGCTCCACTAATCACATTATGGTTGACAACTTTGTAAAAGTAATGACACAAGAATTCGAGATGAGTATGTGTGGTGAGCTAAACTATTTTCTGGGCCTACTAGCGAAACAGATAGATGATGGAATTTTTGTTACTCAAAGCACTTCTGCCAAGAATCTGGTGGAACACTTCAGTCTATCATCAATCAAGGAACCTAGAACTCTTATGGCTACAACAGAGAAGTTGTCAAAAAACGAGACTGGTGAATCTGTCGATGAGAAACTCAATAGGAGCATGTTTGGGAGTTTGTTGTATCTCACAACGAGTCATTCGGACTTATGTTATGTAGTAGGAGTGTGTGCCAGGTATCAAGCGAAGCCAAAGAAGTTGCATTTGTTAGCTGTCAAAAGAATTATCAAGTATGTCATAGGAACATCAAGTTTGGGTATCTATTTCACCAAAGGCACAACCAACAGCCTTGTGGGTTATTGTGATGCTGACAGGGTAGTGTCGCTAGATGACAGAAGAAGTACAAGTGGAGAATGTTATTTCATTGGAAATAATTTGATCTCATGGCTGAGCAAAAAGCAAAATAGTGTCTCATTATCCACAGCCAAAGCTGAATACATTGCTTTGGGCAGTTATTATACCCAACTTCTGTGGATGAAACATGGCTGATGACTATGGTACTCCCTTTGAACCTTTACTTGTACATTGTGATAATTAAAGTACTCTAAATATTGCAAAAAACTTTGTGTTACATTCTCGAACTAAGTACATCTTGATCAGACATCATTTTATTCGTGAACTTGTTGAGGAGAAACTAGTCTTTATTGATCATGTGAACATTGAGTTTCAACTAGCTAATATTTTTACGAAACCCTTAGAGGTTAATCGGTTCATTCAATTAAGATCTGCCATTGGAGTTTGTGGAAATCTAATTGTCACATTCAAGTGTTTAAAGTGTGGACATGTACATGCGTTAGATTATGTTGTGCAACATACTTCAAACGAGTTGATGATATATACTTGGTTTTTCACACTATGGAAAACAGCTACCTGCCATGCCGTTTTGTGTCACTTGTACATTAAGGGATATGTTGTTGTAGAGCAAGAGGTCTAAGAGTTGAGGAGAGCAATTGTATCAGCTGATTAAGAAGTCAAGTGATATCTCTGATACAGCCGTAACATGGCACAATGACTCGTGAGACAAACATTGAATTGAGAAGTCAAATGATATTCATGTACTGTCTATTGGACAATGAGCGTAAGCAAGAGGTTAAGCAATAATTTGTTCTCTATATGTGCTTCAGGATGTGTGTACCCAGAATTAAATAAAATAAAATAAGAAAATAAGGGGGAATAATTGATGTGGGTACACACTACTTGTTGTCTCTCCAAAAGAAATTCCAGCTACCTGCTGTACAGTGACATGAACTGAGTGCTACAAACACACACATGATAAATGTGTGACAAGTGAAAGACTAGCCACATGAGCCAACCGTTTATATGGTGTAGACTTGTGATACGGGCTGTGTGATGATCTCTTGTGTAAGTCATGTTTCTGACTGCTCGTTGCACAACTTGCTATGCGGATTTCTACACGTATATTTTTTAGCAAAAAAAGTTCAATTATTGTGTAAGTTTGGTGGGTGTTTACATATTCTGACATTGATTTGGGTCACGCACATTGTTCTGAAACTCTGAATTCCATGATTTTATGTGTGAGCTACACGAGTTTGTTCTACTTGTTTTTGTGTTTCTGGCTTGTCTGTTAAACAAGTAACAAAAATAAATGGCCCAGTGTCTTAGGCCCAATTCTCTGAGGAATTTCAACGATTTAGGAGGAAAAAGAGTACCTAGAGGTTTATATTTTTCCTCGGGGATTGTAATCGTCTCACAAGTCTCTCTCTTTGAACTCTGAAACACGCTTCCGTCAAAATTTCAAAAAAAAATCAGAAATCAAGCTTCTTCAACTTCTCTCGAATCATGATGAAATCGGTGCTCTCACCACTTTCTCGTCTTGTCGGTCACCAATCATCGTCACAACCTAAGGAGAGTTCATCTTTGTCATCTCCAATGGAGAAACTCCATGCTTCAACCGTAATATCTCGCGAAGAAGTGGCCCCAGAGAAATCTCACTCATCGGAAAAAGTCCTAGCCGAGGGTGAATCGCCACCGCCAGAAAAAGCGACTGAGGTTACCACGGAGCCTCAAATCGAAGATCTGGATACTGTCGATTCAGAATTTGAAAATCTGGGTGTTGAAGATAAGGCCATAAATTCATCAGAGGTGAAAAATCTTGTTCCTTCTACAAAGAACTGTACGATCTCGTCTTCTCCATCTCCACGGATGAGCAAATTTCTCTTGCTTGAACACTATAAGGGTTCTTCCTCTACGAAACCCAAAGTTTGTAAACCTGGTCAGAGTAAAGATACTCATGTGGTCAATCTATTCGATTTACTAGAACCTTCATCTCACGGATCAAAGGACTCTCAAACGCCACATGTTTCTTCTCGTTTCCGAAAACGTCCACTAGCACAAGTAAGGAGTCGGTTCTAGCACAAGTAAAACAAGAGACTCTTTTGCCTATGAAGGAAAAGTACGAAATCTTCTCTACATCTAAACAAATGTTGGAAGAAAAGGTGTTTGTTTTAGATGAAGGAGAACTAATCAAGGATATCATCGAATCTACTGGGTTGATGAGGACTCTGTAAGATAACTCTCCATATGATCGGGAAATAGTGTTCGAATTCTTCGCTGCTCTACCCTTAAATTCGATCACAGAAAAGACCATTGAAGTGAACCTTCGAGGAACGGAGTTTGTATTCTCACCAACTCTAGTGAATAATCTGTTCTAGAGGACATTTACGACTCTTCAACCAGAGAAAAGATGCTTCATGTCTCAGAAAATGCAACTGCATCCTTCCTCACTCATAGTGCAGTCACAACTTGATGAGATCCTCCCTAGGATGAACTCTCCAAAGGCTGCTGGATTTTGATGATGAACTCGTGGATATGATGATGTGATATACTTGCAGGTTTTGACGAGTTTAGTGATGAATTTGCTGCAGGTTTTGGCGTGAATTAGATGGAGGGAAGATGATCACGATGATGAAGGTGATGAAGCAGGTGGTTCACGATGAAGAAGATGATGCCGACGTGAGTAGCAAGGGACTTGAACTCGTGAATGATGGATGATAATGGATGAATCCGTGGAGATGAAGGTAACGTGATGATGAATGATGATCAAGGGTGAAATCGTGGCTGTAGGTGGAATGAATGATGGTGATGATAATTGAAGTGATTTGATGGATAGAGAATTCAAGGGGTTAGATGAGAATAGGTAGAAGAGTTTTCCAAAATCACAAAGTGTGTAGGAAGAACTCGGATTCACAAGTTGAACCAAAAGCTTGAGATCAAGCAGCCACAAAGGCAAGAAAACGTGATATGTTCTTTCTTTTCTTCAAAATTCAAGTNAAAGGCAAGAAAACGTGATATGTTCTTTCTTTTCTTCAAAATTCAAGTCTAGGGTTTACAACAAGTTTGTGGGTTTAAATAGAACCCACAAAACAAAACAACATGTAGTTCTAAATTAAAACA
>OVAX01005118.1:0-10047 GCA_900406405.1 Lepidium africanum
TTCACTTAGAGTGTGTTTAATGCTAGATTTGAGCTGGCCACTCAAAGATAGAAGCTAGGAAAATCATTGCCCGAGAGGTGTTTGATGAAATTCCCGAAAGACTCTTTTGTGGGCTTTTCTTCCATAGTCTTTGAGAGATGATGCTTTGGGGATTAGTGGTCTTAGTGAGCTAGTTTGTTAATGCTTCTTAGACTTTGGATTGGCAAATGATAGTTTAGCTTAGTCCATAGTCTAAGATAGAGGCTAATGCCATGAGAGTGGATTAGTCTACGTGATATGTGACTCATGCCCTAGGATGGTTCTTACTTAGACTTATTGCATTTGATTTGATTGTCATTCTCTTGATCAATTGCCTTTCCATTAGCCTAATGTTTGCTAGTCTTTTGTTCTTGTTTAGTTTGTTAGTGTTTATTGTGCTTTTGTGGTTGCTCATTGTGTTTTTCATTACTTTATTTTTGCTTCTTGTTTGATTCAATAGGGTGGAAACCTATTGTTCCCTCATTAATGCATAGGGTGGAAACCTATTGTTCCCTCAATAGCAATACTTAATTTTCACTCAAGTTTAATGAGGGAACAATAGGTTTCCACCCTATGGTGGCTAATCCGAGAATCTCACATCTAGCATTTGCTGACGATGTTGTCATTTTCTTTGATGGTTCACCAACCTCTCTGCGACATATCATGGCCACTCTACAAGAGTTTGAGATCTGGTCTGGACTATGTATCAGTCCTTCAAAGAGCCACCTCTTCGTCTCGGGTCATAACCAATCGGAAACTGATGAGCTTCACAGTTTGGGTTTCCAGCATGGTTCTTTCCCTATGAGGTACTTAGGTCTGAATTTGTCATGCAAACGCCTTAAAACTGCAGTCTATGCTCCTATGATTGACAAGCTCTCTTCCAGATTCAACAACTAGTCCAACAAAGCTCTATCCTTTGCTGGCAAGTTACAACTCATATCCTCTGTGATATAAGGCACAGTTAACTTCTAGTTCTCTGCATTTATAATGCCTAAAGCTTGTATCAAACAGATTGAAAAACTATGTTGTAAATTTCTTTGGTCTGGTGGAATAGACAGGAAACACAATGCAAAAATCTCTTAGAAGACTATTTGTCTCAAGAAAGAATGAGGGATGGGATTAAGAGACTTTGTTTTGTGGAACAAAATCTTGAGCCTTAAGCTAATCTGGTTGTTGTTTTCGGATAGCGGGTCTCTATGGGTTGCCTGGAATAGAGAGAAATACCTTTAGAGAATGAGTTTCTGGGCTGTAAAAGCCAAGCAAGGGGATTCTTGGATGTGGAAGCAACTCTTACAGCTACGGCCACTTATTCATAACCATCTCTGTTGCGAGTTGGGAAATGGAGCAGAAGCAAGTTTCTGGTTCGATAATTGGTGCACTTTGGGTCCGATTATAACAATATTGGGTCCCTCAGGTCCATCAGATTTGGGCATTCCTTTGAAAGCGGTTGTCCGAGATGCTGTATCTTCAGGTGAATGGAACTTCCGACATCCTAGATCTGAAGTGGTTGTAGATGTACAAGCCACAATTTCAAATATTATGGCTCCAACACATGCACAAGAGAAAGATAGGTACATTCTATCCATTGATAGTAAGACTATGGCAAAGTTCTCCACGAAATTGTTTTGGGAGATACATAGAAGAAGAGACACAGAAAAATCTTGGTACCCGGATGTTTGGTTTAAAGGATCTACACCAAGACAAGCTTTTATGATGTGGATTACAAACATGGACAGACTTCCTACCCGAAGCAGATTGTCAGTTTGGAGAATGAGTAATTCAACGAATTGTTGCCTATGTGGGATGTTGGAAGAGACAAGGGAACATTTATTTTTACAGTGCAGCGACAGCTCTGAAATATGGAAGAAGGTACAAACTAGGCTTGGACTAATACCTTACCTCTTTCACTCATGGGGTGCTTTGATGCAATGGTCACGTATCAAATCACCTACAGCCCTGTTTTGCTCAAAAGATTAGTTGTTCAAGCGACAATAGATCTCATTTGGAGAGAACGGAATGAACGGTTACAAAACAATCAATCAGTTCCATCGGATAACATCTTCAAACGAATTGATCGATTGCTTAGAGATACTATTCTCTCACATCTTCATTAGAAAGATTTTCGGACTCTAATGGTTCACTTGTTGCGTTTCACGTAACTGAGATCCATATTTTGTAAATCCATCCTGTTTTTTATCTTTTTTGGGCAGGTAGGATTAATGTATAGCTTGTAAAGTTAACGTTTCATTATCAATGATATTCACATGCTTATCAAAAAAAAAAAAAAACCATTAATTGACATGGTATCGAATAGATACAAGAATATGCTGAAATTTATGTAATGTTGTATTTCCGGGTGCTATTCCACTATTATCAGATTTGAATATTTCAATTAATATTCTAGTATACGTATATGTGAGTACGTGTACATATGTCGATCGAAGTATATGATTCACATTTACAAGGCTCATATTAGTAACCATGACGTCTTTATATATAACGAAGAATCCAATACTGTTTTGGAGAACTTTAAAAATAAAGTAATTTATCCATGCATATAAATTAACAAGTTGCATAGACAAGTGTCCCTTTTCCTTATCCATGCAATATTTTTTTTATTTTCTTTATTTCTTTACTCTTTGTTTTAGAATTTTATAGTAAAACGTTGCTCAATCCATATTACAAACTTTTTCTCTTACACCACCATATAAAAAAAACTTTTTATCTTCAGAATTTAAAATAGATTAGAAATAAATAATGCTGTACAAATTGTGTATAGATTCAATAGTGAATTTGATTAAACGTGCTCTACTATAAGAAAACAAATCTATGCACTTAATTAGTGATGCTCGAGCAAATTAATTTTTTTTTCTTTTTGGTTTCCTAGAGAAGCTCCATAGAATTGTTTTTGATTTTCTAAAAATGATTATTCTAAGAGAATAGTAGACTCCTCCTATAAAGTGAGAAGTTTTGAGTTATCAAAAAAATGATTATTCTATTCAAATGAGCCTTATAAAGAAAGAAAAGCTGATAATTTATTATAAAAAGAATGTTGTGGTGAACATAAAACAAATATATCTGTTGAGATTTGGGTCTAAAGGTTAAATGTTGGATCTCTCACATCCAGTAAAAATTTCAATTTCTCGCCTCTTTGAATTTTAATATAGATTAAATGTCATGTGATCTAGTGATAACAGAAAAACAAAAATTATATCTTTGAAATAAAGCTATATTTGAGGTTTAAAGGATCACAACAAATACCAACCATTCTCCACTTCCGCTTAATTGAGGGCAGTGACCGACCCTCTCTTTTCAATTATATTTTTTATTTCATTTTTTTAAGAACTCTTTCTTCTCTTTTCGTAAAGCATATATTTAAAATACACGAAAATAATATACATAAACTAAAGTCCGTTAGACCATTTCCAACTCATTCCTCTATATTTCACTCTATTTTAGACTTTATTTTTTCTTCAATTTCTTTTCCAATCCATTATTTTATTTTCTGCTCCAAAAATAATATTCCAAACATATTCTTTTCTTTATTTGTTAAATTTTATCAATAAGACCTTTTTAGTTTTAATAATTATAAATTTCATCCATTTAATTTATTTTTAACAATAGATTTAGAAAATTATAGATATTATCAAAAATTAAACATATATTTGTAAACAATATCATTTATTTCACATAAATAGAGAAATATTTGTAATGATTTTGTGAGTTTATCAAATTTACAAAGATAATTATAAAGTGGTTTATTGTAATAATTTTGTGAGTTTATAAAATTTCTTAGATATAATAAGTATAATACATATATTATCAACTAGATTAATCGTTTTTAAAAAATAAATTAAAAACATATAGTTTTATTAAGCATAATTGATGCAAATAGTTTTTTTTTAGGAACAAAATAAAAAAGTTAATAAATTTGAAAGATTAATTTGTAAATACACAAAGTTTATACGGAATTGGGTTAGAGTTGGTTTTACTCCATAAATAAGTATTGGAAGAGAAAATAGAGTTGGGTTGGAGATGGCTTTAGACTGCCCGTGACATTACATATACATTTTGGGTATTTACTCAAATAGGGAAAAATAATAGGAAAATGACTTATATAGTGTGGAATTATCAGAAATTACTCAAATAGTTTTTTTTTCTTAAATTGTCATTTTGCCCTTTTGTCATGTGGAAAAAAACATAATAACGAAAATGACATTAATGAATCTTGACACGTCAGCGCGTAGATCCGCTGCCACGTCAGCATAAGCTCAGCCAAACTCAACCAAACTCTACCAAGGTCAACCACACAATAATTGATTTTCACAAAACTCTGTCGAATAAACACCATACTACCTTTGTATATTTGGGAAGTAGTTTTGTTGGATACTAAGTATTTGAGGTTTTACCAATGTGGTATAGAGTTTGGTAGTTTTTCGCCCCTTTGTGGTGGAGTTTGGTTGAGCTAGCAACGGTAGTGTGATTGAGCTTGGCGGAGTTTGGCGGAGGTCCTCCATCGTGTGGTAGAGTTTGGCTGAGTTATATTTGACAGTGTGGTGGAGTTTGGTTGAGTTAGCAACGATAGTGTGGTTGAGTTTGGCAGAGTTGTATGTCAAAGTTTGGCGGAGGTCCTCCACTATGTGGTAGAGTTTGGTTGAGTTATATTTGACAGTGTGGTGGAGTTTGGTTGATTTAGCAACAGGAGTGTGGTGGAGTTTGGTTGAGTTAGCAACGGTAATGTGGTTGAGCTTCGCAGAGTTGTATGGCGGAGTTTGGCGGAGGTCCTCCACTGTGTGGTAGAGTTTGGTTGAGTTATATTTGATAGTGTGGTGGAGTTTGGTTGAGTTAGCAACGCTAGTGTGGTTGAGCTTGGCAAAGTTGTATGGTCGAGTTTAGCGGAGGTCCTCCACTGTGTGGTAGAGTTTGGTTGAGTTCTGTTTGACAATGTGGTGGAGTTTGGTTGAGTTAGCAATGCTAGTGGGGTTGAGTTTGGCAGAGTTGTATGGCGGAGTTTGGTAGAGGTCCTCCACTATGTGGTAGAGTTTGGTTGAGTTATATTTGATAGTGTGGTGGAGTTTAGTTGAGTTTGCAACGCTAGTGTTGTTGAGTTTGGCAGAGTTGTATGGCAGAGGTCCTCCACTATGTGGTAGAGTTTGGTTGAGTTATATTTGACAGTGTGGTGGTGTTTGGTTGAGTTAGCAACGGTAGTGTGGTTGAGCTTGGCAGAGTTGTATGGCGGAGTTTGGCGGAGGTCCTCCACTGTGTGGTAGAGTTTGGTTGAGTTATATTTGACAGTGTGGTGGAGTTTGGTTGAGTTAGCAATGCTAGTGGGGTTGAGTTTGGCAGAGTTTTTAGCGGAGTTTGGCAGAGGTCCTCCACTATGTGGTAGAGTTTGGTTGAGTTATATTTGACAGTGTGGTGGAGTTTGATTGAGTTAGCAATGGTAGTGTGGTTGAGCTTGGCAGAGTTGTATGGCGGAGTTTGGCGGAGGTCCTCCACTGTGTGGTAGAGTTTGGTTGAGCTTCTCCACTGTGTGGTAGAGTTTGGTGGAATTTTATTTGAGAGTGTGATAGAGTTTGGGGAAGTTTTAGCAACGCCAGTTCTATTTCTCTTTAGTTGAGTTTGGCAGAGATAATTCATTTAACCTAGTTTGTAGAAGTGAATAGACAAGCCCTTCTATTTCTCTTTTTATCTCGTCTGTATATTACCTGTGATGTGTTTGACCGTCGACTTTAGTTGCGAAGATTTTTATTTTTTATTTCTAAAGTTGGGGCCAACTCTGCAGACTGTTAGAGGCAAAGATATATATTACAAAGTTATATAACGTACTTTTTTACATATATTTTAGTTGAAACCTGAATTATTGGACGGTCTAACTAAGTCAGCACTGATTGAGTCATTCTTTATAAACATTACCCGATCATGATTTTTTTTTTTGTGAGTGATATTAAAAAATTTTAAATAGTTATTTCTATTAAGATTTGTAAAGAAAGCACTACTACTGGTCATTCAACTCAAGTATACTAATTTAAGTTGAGTAATTTGGTTGACTGCCCTATTTTAAAGAGTAAATTAAAAGTCTCCCTTTCCTACAATTGATAATTTAATTGGATCCCATATTAGCCCTATGTTTTTTGTCCCTTTTCTTCTAGTCTCTCTCTTCCTCTTTCTCTTCTCTTTCTCTTTTTGCCTCACGATTTTTCCATCTTCCTCCTTCCCTTCTCTTCTCTTCCTCTTTTCTCTTTTACTCAAAGGGATTTAAGTTAAAGAACAAAGCAAATCAAGTGAAAAGAGATTTGGATCTAGAACTGAAACTCATTCAAACGGTGGCGAAGTGGTTGAAACTCATTCAAACGGCGACGAAGTGGCTGATCCACTGTTAATTCCTCTTTCGGGTAATACATTTTCTATTAGCGGATAATAAATATTGTGCTCGATACAATAGTTTTTACCCGGTAACATATTTGGTAACGAATATATTGAATACACTGGTAACATATTTTGTTAACGAATAATAAATAAAGTCATAGACCATGTGTATACTATATAGTGTACCTGCTAACATGTAAATTACCGGGTAATAAATTAATTATCATGTATATTTATGTTAGGTGATACTAAAGTTTTTAGCAGATACGAAATATGTTATCAGTGTATTCAATATATTTTGTAGTTGTTACATCTAATGTTAGCATTTAATAAATATATTACCCAGTAGAATATATTTTACCGGATACAAAATATCGTACCTGCTAATAAACACGGGGACAACGCATTAAATGCGCTGTCCCCGCCATTAAAGATGTGTTGGCCAAATTGTAATAACATCAAAAATTAATACTCTCTATTCTTTATTAGTTGATGTTTTAGAAAAAAAATTTGTTTCTTTTTAGTTAATGTTTTACGATTTCCATGCAATATTTATTGTACTTTTGGTATGTTTAACTCTTTAAATTCTGCAGATTGATTTGTGATTGGTTAAACTATTTTGGAATTTGTGATAAACTATATTTTTTATTAAAAAAATAATTAATGATTTCTTAATATGTGTGAAAAACCTAAAACATCAACTATAGAAAAACAGAGAGAGTATTTCAACTGAAGGCAAATTTGTCTTTTACATGAATGGTCCAATGACAATTACTTAACAAATATTATGATTAGGGTAGGTAATAGATTTCTAAAATTATATAGGATATTGAGTTAATTAGCTCATTTAAGTTTTCTAATTAAACATTCTAATTGATTAGGTTTATATCCTTTAAGTCCAGTAAATCTAATATATAACCAACCCAATGAAAAGAAAAAAATGGATAGATAGAAGAGCCGCACCAAAAACAATCATTGGGTGTAGCCTTGTGAAGAATTATTCATCCGCCGGATATCCAAATCCGTATCTGTTTTTTTATCCGAAAAACGGCTATCCGGGCCAAACGGATACGGATACGGATCATGGTTTCACGGATCGGCAGATAACAGAAACGGATATAGATAATACAAAAATCAGAAACGGATATCCACAGATATCTTTTTTTTAACCGAATATATTAACTTTTAATATATTTTAAAATATTTTTGATAAAAAAACAGATATTTTTGATCTAGATATCCGTCAAAACGGATATAGATACTGATCATGATTTCACGGATCGAATGGATATGGATACAGATACGTATATCCTTAAAAAACCTAGATATCCGTATCCATAACATGACTAATTGGGTGTAATTAGTAACACAAAATGAGTGGAACTTTTTTATTCCTCAAAACTTTTTCTAAAATGTTATCAGTTATATTTGTCGAATATATTGTGGACTAAAAGTCATTTCACCATTATTTGTTGACTTCAATATTCTTTTTTTTAAAAGTAATATTTGTTAATAATTTTTTATTTTGTGTTTAGGGTTTATTATATACACATGATTAAAATCATAAGTTTATTTTTTATATACATAAATTTAAATCCTATTTAGAGATTTAATCGGTTCCGCTTCGATGATTTTATAATTCGGATTAGTTTCGGATTTGAGTTTAGATAAGTTTAAGCATTTGGATACCCGTTTGGGTTCAAGTGAAATCTTTTCAGGTTTGTGGTTCCATTGAATTAATACACATTCATGTATTATTATTATATAGGTCGAATTCGATTTAATTATAGAACGAGTTCAAATTTAAGTATTTTTATTTAAATTTATATAAAATTCAAAATAAGTAAAACTTTATAATAGAAGAAAATTTATATATTAAAATCTAGTAAAATATATCGAATACTCATTCAATTATTGATTTGATTCAATTTCATATTCAGTAAATATTTAATAATTTTACGACAACATTGGGGAATGATATATATTTTAATGTTAATTTCCATAATATGTTTATTTATTAAGTAGAAAAAATATTATAAAAATTTCTAAGAAAATATAAAGATTTTGTTAATAATTTGAATATTTTGTTTGAAAATCAAAAAGACCAATATATTCAAATTTATAATTATAGAAAGCTTTTATTAAATTTTTTTTTGATCTACTTCTTGATAAAAAAATCTCGCCAGATTTTACATTCAACAAAATTTAGTTGTTACCATTTGAGTTTAATTTATTCCGCCAGATTCCACTTAAAAAAAATTATGTTGGATTCAACATTCAACCAAATTCAACTGCTACTATTTACGCCTGAAAATATCAGTTTATTTAGGCAGAAGATACATGATGACTTGGATTAAAGAAACAATTTGATGATATGTTTTCACCATATGAGAGACACAACCCCTTCTTTTATATATATAATGTGTATATAAAGTAAATGACATAATTAAAAGTGTAACTTGTTACAGTGCAATTTTGATTCCTCAAATTCCACTCATTCCAACAATTACTTCATTATCAGTTACACATGTGGAATTTGTGGAATTGTTTTCCTTTTTTTTTCTTTTTTTTTGTCTTTTCCTAATTTTTATTAACATTTGTATATTTACTCTTTTATTTTTTCATTAGGAATTCTATCATTTCTGTTTATTATATATGTTGTAGTTGTACTACAATTCTTTAAATAACATTTAATAAAATATTTTATTAATTAAAAAATAATTTCAGATATATATATATATATATATAATTTTTTTAGATATAAAATTTTTAGACGAAATTCTAGGTATATAATTGTATTTCATATTTTTTGGATACTCATTGATTTATGATTTGGTTCTGATTTCAATTTGTTTTTTTGGTATATGAAATTAGTATCAAGGATCCGACCCTTCCCACTACAAGAAGTATATTAAAAATAAGTTTTTATGTGGACTTTGACTATGGATTGAATCTTGTCGATATAATTTTTGACAAAAAATGTATCGTCAGATTCTACATTCAGTAAAATTCAGCTGTTACCATTTGATGTTAAGTAATTTCACCAGATTTCGCATAAAAAAGTAAAAAAATAAATTCTGCCAGACTTTGTATTCAACATAATTCCAAAGTTACCATTTACACCTGTTATCTGAAAGTGTGAAGTTAGGAATCTCACATTTCAAATTATTGATAAAATCCATTTGCTAATAATAATTCACGAGTTGCCAACGGAACAAGAACTAGACTCATGATTCTTCACAGCAATTTTGAATTGGAACAACGAATATATATATAAATCAGAAGGTTGCTACATCTCAATGTGCTTAAAAATCAATTATTCCTCATTTGTGATTTGGATAACCACATGTCCCCCATGTAAAGCAGATTTAACCGTTGGATAAAATTCAACCGACTAAAAACGTATAAGATAAAATTCAACTTCGCTAGTAACCTTTGAGAGGTTTGATCATTGGTATATGAGATTTTGTAAAGAAAACAGTATCCATTGTTCTATATATCCTCGGCAAACATATAAGAAAAATTCTAATTTAATTTTTTTTATCAACTCACATTAATAAAAACCACCAAATAAGTTACACTTCGAAACTAATAGGTGTTTCTCTAGAAGAACGAGCGAGAGCATCAGCCTTATGGTTAAGAGAGCGCGGAATTACATGA